>JAJHUR010137066.1:0-10224 GCA_027495735.1 Lutjanus campechanus | reverse complement strand
GCGAACTTAACAGGTGTCACAAGCTCCTGTGGATCTCGGTCCACGTGGGCGTGGAGCATGAGGCGACAGAAGGAGGCCCGGAGGTCAAAGGGCAGCGTCTCGTCCATCATGCACAGGAAGATGAGCTCCACGTCCAACTGCTTGGAGATCTCGTCAATGGCCAGATACTGACGGTCCAGACACATTCGGGCAAAGAGCTTCAGCTGGTACCTGAGGGTGTCCACAGAGACAGACAGGCTCTATGAGTTTTGATTTCTTCTATTGCCATTCTGGGCCTCATTTACAAGATAACATGGGGACTTTCATGGAATTTTCTGAGGATGACCCCTCTGTATGTGCCTACCTGTAGTAGGTGAGGACGTTCTCATCATGAGCGTTCCCTTGTCTTGCCTCCTGAGCCAGCTGTCTGATGCTCTTCTCCTGTCTCTCATTGGTCTTGTCTGTCCACACCAGCCACACCTACAGGAAGAAACAAGAATAAAATCAAACTAATTAGACAGAGCTTCATTTGTTGAAGCCTGAAACATGATTTTGGTGGTGATGTGCAGTGGAGCCCAAGACAAACAGCCAGTGCTTATTCTGGTGCTGATGGCGATGCTAATACGGTAAACAAACACACACAACTGGAGGAAACAAAGTAGTAAAAAAAATAAACAAAAAACAAAACCACAAAGTAAATAGGCCGAGATGGAGGTTTCTACCTCGTCGTCATCTCCATAGTCATCCATCCCGATGTATTCTCCCTGAACACCACCAGGGGGCGCCTCTCTGGGGACACGGCGTCTAGAAGGAGCAAAACAGAAATCAAAATGTTGGCATTAAAAACAAGGCATAATTTAGGAACTGATAGGCTATTTGTCGCTGCTGGGTGTTTTTTTAAATTTTTTTTAAAAACATAAATCAAATTGTATGGTTTGCCTTTAAAAGTGTGCCAAATGAACTTTTATCACTTCCTGTTTGCAATGTACTCATGGAGGTACTGACACTGGATTACTTTGATATTGAAGAAAGCTCAGAAATGTGCTGATTCTTAAACAAGCTCTGAAGCATCTTTTTTCTTTTTTTTGGACATGTATTTATGATCGTCTGATATGTTCATGGAACATTTATTGCATCGCGGGGTTAATAACAGAGGGTGTTCAGATGGTTAAGTCCACTGAGACAAATTGTGACTTTGGGCTACGAATCAAAATTGACTTGACTTGATGTTTATTCTGTATAAAGATATCCCCAGGACGTATTAGTCACACTGAATATTTAATGTCTAAGTTTTAAGAGTTATGACTCAGAGAGGGAGTGAGAGTTTTGACTCATGTTCACTTCTCGCCATATCTTTGACCCCCTTTCAAATCTCCCACGCCACCCCCACCATGAGGAGGCTTTTGTCTTTGATTAAGATGCCGCCCAGAACCATGAGTTAAAGGTCAAAGGTCCTCCCTCCCTCCTCACTCTGTCTTGATGAGGATGTCCTGGTTTTTGGGGTCCAGCACACATTTGCAGATGAGCTCCTGAGTGACAGGAATGGCCACGTTGTTGGACACACACAGGTCTGACAGGTAGTCCAGAAACCTGCACACAAACACACACAAACACAAGATTAGAATAACAAACTAACACACTGACCCCCTCTCCCCCTGCCTCCCTCCTCCCCTCCTGCATGCACACCTGGGCTCTCGGTTCTTGCGGACCAGGCTGACAAAGGTCTCCACCTCAGTCTTGGTGATGTGTTTCTCCAGCAGTTTGCGGTTGTTGTGCAGCAGAGCGGTGATGGTGTCCTCAGCCAGGATGTCATAACCGATCTGACTCTGCATCACACCGAACTGCTTCGCTATGTGCTCCTGGAAGAGAGAGAGGGGGAGAATGAGTTCACTTCTTGTTTTTCATCGGCCGCTCTGGCAGACAACACCGCCAACACTAGCACCTCTAGCATCACGGTCACTGCCATCATCATCACCGTCATCATTCATCAGCATCTCCACAACCTTCATCAACTTCATCATTGTTCTTCTGAGCATCTCTGTCACCAACAGTACAACAGAACTTTAAAGTTTACTCTTGGACCTTTCAGCTTCTATCTATTTGCTTCTGAGTTATCTAAGTATTCATGGAATTGCATTCGATCACATTAAATTTTTTCGGAGGACTTTAACGCATTTTGTCAAATTAGTGAACTTTATCTGCTGATGAAACCCTAAAATTTGACTGAAAGCTTCGGAGCAGCCGCATGAATCCACTAATCATCCCCATCAAAATCATTTCTTTTCTGAACCAAGTTAAAATCTTGCTAAGGTTAAAAGCCGGGGCTCCAGATGAATCTGTGAGCTCATGTTTCCTTTGCTTTGGCAGACGTGTCTGGCCGCCCTCCTGTGTAGATTTCCACCTGTCTTGGATCTCCTCGGGCCAAACCACAACAGTTTATTCAATCTGAGGCAGGTTTGATATGATGATTGACAGAAGAGGTCTGGTCCAGATTTGATAAATCACAAATCACTTGAACACAAAACACCAAAACTGTCAAACTAGGCAGTGATGATCAAATATGGATCAAGATTCTGTTACTACACTGCCTATTTTTCACGTCAAGTGTTTTCAAAAACACATTTTAGTGACTGTTTAGCTTAACTTCCTAAACTTCTCTATATAAATATATGTAAACTCCTTTTGGTAGATGAGAGTTTATGGAGTAAGCTGAGCTGCTTATGTTGTCTTCAGTTAACGCCAGCTTCAGTTTCATTTTTACACATGAAGTTCAGATGAATCATTATGAGAAGTACTAGTCAGTTTGTGAAACTGAAAAAAAAATCCCTGATAATCAGAGTTATCTTGGCCTTGGCCTTAAAAATGTTATCACGTGGGAGGAAGAGTGAGTAGAAACACTGCTAGACAGTCACATCATATGAAAACATCCTAAAACATAAAGTGACATTTGATTTTATGTTTGACTTTCACCACACAACAGCTGAAAAAGAAAAGTATAAGAATCAAAATGCAAAAGTGCTTGTGTATTTATTTGTGCTTAAGTTCTCGAGTATTATTGCACATCTAATAAGAGGCTGTTGAGTTGCATTGTGGGAAATGCACAATGCAGCCATTTTGGACTTTGCCAGGACTTTGATAAGTTCACTGATTTACCTGTGTACCATGTGGAAAAGGGAGAAATGGGAAGTGGTCCTAGTATGAACCTGGGGTACACGGTTCAATACGAGAAAGAACTAAATGAACACACTGAGTTACAGTTCACAGCTCACTGATGAGGTGGTTAATCATCCCCCTCTTTTTCATCCTCCTCCTCCTCCTCCTCACCTGGTTCTTGCGGTAGTCCTCCTGGGAGTGTCGCAGGACTCTGTAGCAGAGTCTGAACATGTACTGGTACGGAGAGTTCTTCTGGTCCGCCAGCTCCTCCAGACGCAGCAGAGGTCCCTCCCCTCCGCCCCGGTCCTTAAAGGGAGCCTTCAGGATGCCAAAGATCTGAACACACAGTCACACACAGTATAATATACGTTAACCGGTGATTAATTGGTGATCAGTAACTTTCTGATAGTGTTTTAATCAGAATCTGTGGATCAAACCTGTTTGAGGATGTTCTGTTCTCTCATCAGTTTCTGTCTCTCTCGGTTTGCTTTGGTCATGACGACGTCCAGGACCGCCTGACCGCTGTTGATGACATCAGCCACGAAGAAAACCACGTCCTCCAGCAGCTTGATGGCAAACCTGACCAACACAACACGGTGAATATCGACTCTTTACTACTTTATTTTTCTTCCAAGAACTTTTAGAGAAATGTAACCTCCAAAAACAATTTATATCTATTAAAAATATGAACTGACATGACACAAGTCAGATCCTGGTTTAATGACCATGGAGGATACAAAACTGACTTTTAAAATTGCACACACGCACACACACATGCACGCGCGCACACACACACGCACAGTGTCGTACCGGCGGTCGTTCTGGCTGATGAAGCCCTGACTGAACTGGTCCACCACGGTGCTCAGCATGGCGCTGGCATCATTGGCAAAGTCCAGATCTCTGATCTCCATCACAGGGACGGAGACGATGGCGAACGCCTCCTTATCTTCTTTAGTGGGACACGTTCCTAACTGCAGGACGACATTAATAATTAACACAGTAAATAACAGTTCACATCATGTGAAGTTTATCTGAGCTCGAGTGTGACTGACCATGAGTCTGATGGGTCTCTCCTCGTCTATGTCGATGGGGACGTTGGTGCTCTGGATCCAGGTGTTGGTGCACAGATGTCTCAGACGGACGTACGAGTTTCTGCAAAGATGCAAAAACGCTTTACGTTAAAACGTTATGTGTGTGAACAGTTAAATTCAGGACGCAGCTGGTTGTCTATGTGAACACGTGGTCTAAAATCAGGAATCGGTGGGATGTAGTCTGCGTCGTCCTCTGGGGTCTTTTAATGTGAAACATCAACAGGAAGTAAAAGAAGCTGCCGCGTCTTCCTACCGTGGTACGAACGAGTCGGTCTTCTGCAGCGTGGTCGGGTCGAGCTCGAACAGCGACGCGATGTCGTTCCCGTGAGCCACGGCCACCAGCTTGTACTTGATCCTCTCGCCATGGGAGCGCTTGTTGCTACGACTACCATCCATCTGCAGAGAGGTCAGAGGTCAGAGGTCAGAGGTCAGGCTGAGGTGGGGAAGTCTTTAAAATAGTTGCTGCTGCATGTATTAAAGTTTGTGATTATGTCGCGTACAGCTCATCTCACACTCAGACCTCTGCAGTCCATCAGAAATCTGAAACTCACCGAGGACGACGGCTCGGCGTTGTCTCCTTTATATCCCGGGTTCTCCTACAACAACAACAACAAACAACAAAAACAACAACAACAGGCCAAGTAAACAAACGCTGTCTTAGATTCATCAAGAATACAAATAAGTGCAGTGAACATTAAAGGAAACTAGAATTATTATTTTTTTAGTCAAATAAGAACAAAACTACCTCCACAGCTATTCAGTAACAACAATTAGTCCAAAGAAAATCAATTTCCATTTATATTGATAATTAATTAACCTTTTTTAAAGCAAAAATGTTAAAATTTACTTATCAGCCAAATATATAAATAATTTACAAAGTTTGTTATTTTTATATATAAAAAAGATGTAAAGATTTGCTGCTCTTCACTCTTTTATGTTGTTTGGGAATTTATGATTTTAATATTTTATGATGTTTTATAAATGATTAATCAAATCAAAAATATTTTATAATATTAATAATTAATATTTGGTGAATAAAGCTCATGTTTGAATTTAGAAAGTGATCAGAAGTCCCCTTCATTCATTCATTCATTCATTCATCAGTGCTTCCACCCAGCGTTGCCATGGTTACCTCAGCAGCCAGGTAGTTGCCAGTGGCCAGGTGTTTGAAGCGGTAGAGGCTGTTCCAGTGTCCCGCCCCCCCACGACATGGGTCATGATGGACAACCTGACGGACCAATCAGCACACAGAGGGAGTTTATTACAGCCTCAGCTTCAAAGAAAACTGTGTGTGTGTGTGTGTGTGTGTGTGTGTGTGTGTGTGTGTACCTCGACCTCCCACAGGGCGTTGGAGCTGGTCGCTGAGGTCGCTGACTGTCTCAGCGTCGTTCGGAGGAAGACGTGCAGTTTGCTCTTGTACTCGTCGCAGGTCAGAAACTTTTCCTGCTCAGCATGAAACAAACGCACCACGTCGCCCTGAGAGACACAACGATCAAGAAGAAACGTTAAAGGACGAGTCCGTAGCATTTGTATTTTCTGCAGGCTTAATATCACATTTTGGATTAATTCACTTATGAATTCGGGTCCAGTTCGGATGGATTGGATTGGATTGGATTCAGTAACCATGGCGATGTGCTTTGTTCATACTGGAGTATTAAACTGTTTTACACGGTGGTATGGATACTTCTACTGAAGTAAATGGTTTAAATACATTTAAATACATCCATTCCACCCCTGTAGTATAAATACTGCAGTATTTCCTGTCACTCACTCCTTTGAGGACCTCCTCTCTGTGGTCACTGAACATCATGAACAGGTTGATCTTCCAGCTGGTGTTACAGTTCACAGAGTTCACCTGCAGAGGGAGACAGAGGACGACTGATCAGAACTGAGACCCATCAGTATCAGGACTGAGTGTGTGTGTGTGTGTGTGTGTGTGTGTGTGTGTGTCACCTCTTTGCAGCCTGGATGGTCGGTCAGTTCATAGTTGGAGGCGTGAAGCGGCTGACCTGCGTTCACCGGGTTCAGGATCACTTTGTCTCCCACCACCACCTGCAACAGGAAACACACATTCAGTATTAAATACTGCTGCTGCTGCACGCTGAGCAAACAAAAGGCAATAGTGGGAAAAATAAGTGAATATAAAGGGACAAAATACATTCATTAAAAATATATACGGACATAAACAAACAAAAACATGTGAAAGCAAATAATTTCCACTTATTCTTTTACAGATTTAATCGTTTTATGGCACTCCTGTAACTCCATACATACTAATAAAAGTTAACAAAAATAATGAATTCATGGGGATGAAGATGAGGATGAAGATGAAGATGAAGATGAGGATGAAGGCTGTGAGATGCAGCTGAAAGCTCCATAAATAATAGAAAGATGTTCTGGAGGTTGTATTTGAAAATCTTAATGTTTCTACTTTTTAATCTGTATTTTGTATAAAGGTGCTGAATATATATATATTTTTTTACTATTATTATTGTAAGTATGGAAAGTTAATTGGAAATATGAAAAAGAAAAGATATGAAAACAGCTGGTATAAATGTTAAATATCTCTGGTCACAGGTTTAATCTCCCTAAACTCATGATGATTCATCCTGAACGTGATCAGAGTAACTGTCCTGTAACTGTGTCCTGCAGTGTGAGACACCCTGCGTGCAGATGTGTGGTGTGACGTGTTATTTACGTTGTCTCCGTTGGCGCGGAGCTTCCAGAACGGCTGGATGAAGAGCCAGGACCCCTCGTTCCCCGTCCCGTCCAGAGTGACCCGCATGGCGTTCTTCTCCAGCAGAGCCGGCAGACGCTTGTTCACCGTCAGGTATTTATTACTCTTCATGTGGAGCAGCTGGACACAGAATATGATAATTTATCTCACTGTGTGTTAGATTAAGAAGAAGTCTGGTGTTAAGATACATTTTTATTCTTGTTCAGACTCAAAACCAAGAGTGAATGTATCCATGAAAGAGTTTTATTTACCCAAATTAATGCATCAAGTGTTTCTCAAGTGTCAACATATGAAAACAGGTTTTTCTTGCTGTAATAATCCTGTTTATGTGGAACATTAACGGATCGTTTCCTAATTCTCTCTCTCTAAGTGACGTGTCTTGTTTTGTGGAAAAATGTAAATCCCATAGTGCAATTAGGAGGAAAAAATATGAAAAATATAACAAGGTGTATAAAAATATACAGAGAAAAAATGACAATAATAGATGTGTGTGTGTTTTGTTTTCCCAAACAGTAATATACTCTTATTATACCTATATATTGTAATAGAATAGAAATAGATATAAAATAAGAAATATAAGAATAATGTAGACAATGTGCATTGTGATACAAAATATAAATGTTTATATCAGCGTAAACAGAACTGCTGAATGACAGTAGAGTTGTTGCAGAAGTTGAATTATTACAAAGATAATTGCACTGTTAAGTTATTACACAGGATTATGCAGTCAGTCAGCAGGTCACTGCAGTATAAATATGGAATAATTTAAGAGGTTATAGTTGTTGACAGGTGAAAAAGTCCAAGGGAAGAAAAAAGATGGAGTGCAGCAGGAGTTTGCATCTCCATGACAGCAGGGACACTCGCGTGAGGTGTGTCTTTAACTGAAGATGAGCTTACGTTGAGCTGAGTGGCCATGAAACGACGAGTTAACATTTCTTTTTGCATAAATTCTTCATAATAAAAGTTCCCTGTTATTTTGTCATTTCAGTGCTTTTATTGTGAAGCAGTTAAATCAGGAAATGTTGGGTTTTCATCAGCAGGAACTTAACATGAACTCCTGTCAGCTGCAAGCAAATAAAGCAGATACCTGAAAGAACAAACAGCGACGCAGGAGAGAAACTAAACTTCAAACCACAGAGATTCAAGGAGAAGCTACAAAAGTACTGAATCAGCTGCAGTCAGCGAGACGTCACCGCAGCATGTTTGGAGGCGGTTTGGAAGCTCCGTCTCAGGCTTGACTCAGCGCTTTGAATTTGGTAACAGAAATGCAAATCAGCGCAACACAGTCTGAGTCAGGGCAGCCATGGAAAAGCCCCAGTTAAAGGACCGCCCACTAAACTGACGTCCTGTAAGTCCTCATGACACGTCTGTCTGATTTACATTTGGTTCACTGTGATGCAAATAATGTGTTTGGGCTCTTTGACCCGTCAAGATCAGCAGCAGATGTTTGTGAACAAACTGCTCATGTCAACATTTAACTAGTAGACTACCTTAAAAAAAAAAATCACACAGTTTCGAGTGATGTTAATGAGGCACATTCGTTTAAATTCAGCATGAAATTCAACGCATCAAGTTCATCTACCTGTTAATATTTAGAAGCTGTTTAAACAAACTGTTTCCACTTGATTCAACAGTAAATGTCAAATTTTACAAATACAGTGAACAGTAACCAGCACTTCTGTCACACGAGTCCCCAGACTTCCTGCAGAAATCACAGTTTTGTGAGTTGTTGAGTGAAACGCCGTCTATGACAAATTCTTAATCACTTGAGCTTTCCTGTAAATTCAGCAAACCTCTTGCATGAAGTTATTTCTTTCTTTGTGGAAAAAACATTGTGTCTGTCTGTCGCGGAGTGTTGGCTGCTACTGTTGGACCGCAGATTAAACCAGAGATTTGTGATTGAATCACCCTGGATGCATTTTAATACCAGGTGTTAACAGAACCATGTGCACTTTGTCTGTTTTATTTTGTGTCATTTTGTGCCACTTTCCCAACATCAAAACTGATTTAAACCTGATTTAAATAACACAGAAAAGATGATTTGTTGGTGTATCCATCAGTGGACAAGATGAAAAATACATGATAAGACCAAAAAAAAGACATAACCAGATAAAAAAGATGTAATAAGACAAGAAACACATAAGAAGACAAAAAAGACGTAAGAAGACAAGACAAAGCAGACGTAACTACACACAAAAACAACATAAAAGACATAATAAGGCGAAAAAAGATGCAACTAAACAAACAAGACTCAAAAGACGTAAGAAGACAAAAAAGATGTGAGAAGACACAAAAAGATAAAACAAGACAAATAAAAACATAAAACTTGTAACAAGATGAAAGAGACGTAACAACACTGAAGACAGCGTAAAGGACATAAAACAGGAGAAAGAGACGAAAGCCGAGGTTCTTATCAGACATTTTTCACTTTTACTGCAGTAAACAAGTTGAATCAGTACTTCAGCTTTTACCAGAGTGTTTTTGTACTCGAGTATCTTAACTTCTACTTGAGTACAGAACGTGTGAACTTTGTGTGAACTTCTCCTCTGACAGGAAGTCAAAATAAACTAAGGCCTGGAGCTGAAAGAATTAGTCAATTAATCAATAAGTTGATCAAAAGAAAATTAATTGTCAACTATGTTGCTAATCGATTAATCATTTCATTGATTTTTAAAGCAAAAATGTCACATATTCACTGGTTCCAGCCTCTTAAACACAAGGATGTTCTGCTGTTCTTTGTTATTTATGACAGTAAATGAAGAAGTCGTTTGGTTTTGGACTGTTGGACAAAAGAAGACATATGAAAAAAAGTTGTCGGATCAATCAATAATAAAAATATGTAATTGTTAGATGGAGCGTTACGCCGTCAGCTTCATCCTCCTCAGACAGAATGTGTTCAAACATGTGAAAGGTGCAGCTCACGGATTATTTGTACTGTAGTTAAATGGAGAGTTACAGATCCATGAAACCCTCTCCACACCTTCAACACACACACACACACACACGCACGCACGCACGCACGCACGCACGCACCTGTACACACACACACACACACACACACACACACCTTTCTCTTACAGTAATCGGTTATCTTAACAATCTGACACAGTTTCACTCAGAGGCTGCCACACCCAGACTGTGTGTGTGTGTGTGTGTGTGTGTGTGTGTGTGTTGTGATGACAGATCTTCAGCTCTGAAGGTCAATATTGACTCTAACAGATAGCAACACATCGATACACAGAGCTGTGAGACAGGGTGTGTGTG
>JAJHUR010137065.1:0-15954 GCA_027495735.1 Lutjanus campechanus | reverse complement strand
TGCACCAAATTGAGTTGGTTATGGTTCAAGAGTCCCACCACCGCACATAAAGTTGCTCTCAGCATCAATATGAAACAAGACAATACCAATACATGAATACACACTGGAGTGTATGAAAAACCCCCTCGCCTCTTGGGATAAAGAGATGAGGAAGGAAATTGAGAAGAACAGAATTTATGATGCTGTGAGAAGCTGCGGGTGTTATTTTATAGACAGTGACTCCCTCTGTGGAGCGTCTCCTTACAACAGTTTACATGTTCGTGTCCTATGGTCAGTATATATACTGATAACATGCTCCAGACTGCTCGGATACACTGCACACAAAAACCCACATGACAGACTGACAGGAAGGGAGAGCCAATTAAAACATCAATTGGATTAAATATGATGTAGGGCTGCAAAATTAATCAAAATATTATCAAAGCCCTATATGTCAAAGTGCAACATCCAAATCGCAGAAGTTCAATTTTTTGGATAAAGGATAAATATGTGACAAAACAGCATTATAATGAAGTGCTGTAAACTGTCAATCATTTTAAGCAGGTTCAGCTTAAAATAATAATTTCCCCCGCTGACTTAAAAATGTGAGTTGTGGGGACATTTCTAGAGTTTTCTGACTGGGGTGCAGTGCACAAGGGGGGCACTGATGCAGGGGAAGTACACACATGAGAGCACGCACGTAAATGCACTTGCGTGCATCAATTTACGCTTCTCAAATCTACTCTAATTACTAACATTAAGGTATCTTAAAGTTTTGTATATTCCTGGGTTTATCATGTTTATCATCACACAAATGTAATATAAAGCTTCTATACTTTATCTTTTAAGTCTAAACTGAACGGACAGCCAATCATACTTAAGGACAATTGGGTGGCACTTGGGGTAGCCAATCAGATTTCAGAGATGAGCAGTTCCCCATATAGACTTCGCATTGGCCATTGTATGTCGATGACAACGCCATGTTCTCTAGGTCAAGATTGACCTGTGAAAAAATATAAGTAAATGAGAGAGCTGCTGTTTTTCTGAATAAAAATCTCATTAACGTTGTTTCTTAACTGGTCTCAGTGAGTGGTGTTATACTTAAAGGTTTATGTTCAACATGGAGTGAGATTTTTTCCCCCAAAGAACTCCATGTAGATCATAACCCCCCATAAGGCCAGAGATATACTTGCTGTAATACCATGTGTTTGCGTATAATTTCTGCTCCGTGTGAACGCGGGATACGCAAGGCAGCCATAGGGGCGCGTTTGTGAATGCGCAGTTAAAAGTAAGTATATTTCCAGCCTATACCGCTCATTAAGATCAGTTACGAAATAAACATAGTGCTTCTTATTAAGAAAAACAGCAGCTCCCCCATTTACATGTGTTTATTCACAGGTCAGTCTTGAGCTAAGGAACATGGTGGTGAGTTGAGTGAACTAACAGCAGTACATTTATTCAACTCATCATTTCCAGTCAGATATTTCTAAAACCTTTATGTCAAGTTAATGAGAAAAGATTAGTTGATTGCACTGAATTCCTGTATTATGTTCTGTAGTGTAGTGGTGCAGAGATGCTCTTGCCTACAGTTCTTGTTCTCCAGTTGTAAGAAAGCCTGTTTGTTTGGTACAGACTCCAACTAATGTCACATCATCATGATTCTAACAGTATTTTTCTGTGAAAATGAAAATTGAAAATGCTCTCTCACTAATTGTAAATAATACTGCAATGAGGATATCTGTAAAAAAAAAAAAAATCGCAACATGTAGCCTATTTTTATAATCATATTGTGCAGGCCTAATATGCAGAATTAGTAAAAATTCTGTAAAAACAAACAAACAAACAGGAAAGAAACTTTAAATTTGGCGACCCACATATAAACAATATTTTGTTTGTCTAGGACATTTTTTCTTTTAACCGTGGTTCTGTAAACGTATTGAGTATCTTTTCTTTTTATACTACTTATGTGTCGAAGAAAATAAGTAAAAATCTTTAAAGACTGAAAGGAAGGGAGAGCCAATTATGACATCAGTTGGATTAAATATGCAGTAAAAGTAAAATCCGTCAAAAAAACAAAGATCAACGGTCAATGGTCAATATGACCTCATCGGCTTGCTTCGCCTTATCATTTAGCAGTAATGTCTTTGTTGTGGCTGAACTTTTTTCCATTCCCCTGCCTTTATGCTACCTTCACGTACCGCATGGAATATTGCAAGCCTAAGTTCAATGGACATGAATAAACCAAAAAAGTTTTAAACACCACTGATGTTTCAATGTCTCAATTTAAACACATTGAATTACTTTTTTTTGTTAATCACTGGTTATCGGATTGGCCACTTTTTCAAGCAGCGCTACCATTGTCTGGCTTTTACTGTTCCACGTCTGTACAAACATAGATACATGAATCTCTAGATCCAAAGAAAACACACGTCGTCGTCCGGGCGGCGCACACATGTAGCCCAGACTTTGAAAATAGACGAGACAGACAATAACATCGCCTTGTCTTGGCGTATTTCGACGAGCGAGGCACACTTTTCCGCTTACGATGGAGCATTTTACGAGGCACTGGGAAGGCAGCATGAGAGTCCCGCCGTGACGTCACGTGGAGCCGTTGAGTCAGTCAGCTGAGGGAGGAACTCCGACAACAGAAAGTCAACCAGGAAACCGAAGCTGCTAAACTGACCCACCGCCCCGGTGTGACGGCTTACAACGGCGGTGTTGACAATAGGACTCACACATTTGTATCAGTACAGGATTTGTATTTGGTATTTAAGTTGTTACAAAGCAGCGACATGGCTTCCCTTTTCAAGAAGAAGACTGCCGAAGGTAAGTTTACTGTGTGTAAAAAGGCTAGCTAACTTGTTTGTAGCCCGGCTGTACAAACAGGCTGTTGTGTTGTTCCCATCTTAAATTAGCTATCCCCATGTAGCGCTAACTTGTTTAACCTGTTCAGCTGAGCCACCAGTCACATTGCTGACTTAAGTCTCAAGGCAGCGTCGGGGAGCTGCCAAACTTAATGTGTTAGCTTAAGGTAACATGCTATTTTTGTCACATATTGCTGGTTCACAGTGTAGTTAACAAATATAAGTAGTGATACCTGGGTCGTTTAGGTTAGTTCCCACTTAGTTACAGATGAAACCCTACTTGTTAGGTATCAGTTAACGTTAGGTCCATACAGGAAGAAGGTGACTGTACTGCTCAACTAGAGCTAAGGTTAAGTAGTTGTTTAGCAATGACTAAACAGAAACATATCCTATGTTTTTTTTGTTAATATTTAATGAGACCTTAGGCCCATCGCTCACATTTACTTTCTTAGGAAGACATTAATTATGCTACCTTACTGTCCATTTGTATTTCACACAGTCTCTGAAGTGACTGCTGTGCTCTGACAAAATAACTAGCCTATAGGTTTATCCAAAACGGTCTGATAAAATGTTGTAAAATAAAGGAAGTGCTGTTATAATATGACATTATGTCATGCTGACTTTAAAGGTTGGATATGGTATTTTAAGTCAGTGACAGTTAGGTTTAGTTTTTTTATTTTGCTCCTTTTAATGTATGTTTTCTGACACCAATTTCACAAAAACAGATGGTTTTGCCCTCCCCTTTCTTAATTATAACATAATATCATCATCAGCTAGGGCTGCAACTAACAATTATTTTCATTATTGATTAATCTGTTGATTATTTTCTCGATTAATCAATTGTTTTGTACATAAAATGTCAGAAAATACTGAAAATGTTGATTACTGTTAACAAAAGTCCACTTGACATCCTCAAATGTCTTGATTTGTCCGAAACCCAAAGATTTTCAGTTTGTTGGCATAGTGGCCTAAAACCCCCCAGAAAATATTCACATTTGAAAAGCTGAGATCAGAGAATTTAGATTTTCTTTTCTAAAAAAAATACTCAAAATGATTAATCAATTATCAGAGTAGTTGGCAATTAATTCAGTAGTAGATTTATCATAGCTTAATCATTGCAGCTCTTATCATCAACATCATTATTTCATATACAGTGATGTCAAAAATTTGTTAAGCTTTTCAATCTAAACACCTCAGTGTTTTTCTTCAGGCTAGGTAATCAGTCTCACAAGGTCAAAATGGAAAGCCTCTCTTTCATCAAATTGAATTAATTAGACTGTTTCAAATAGTGATTGTATTGACTCCAGTGGCTGGATTTACAGATGGGGAACAGTTTAAACTTCACCTCCTGTGCAACTTATTTGTATGGAAAATTCCACAAGAATATCAAAGTATATATATTATCTGCAGGTTTAAAAATAGACTCTGCTGGTTAAGGCAGATCTTTTCACAGCACCGCCTATCTACTCCTCCCATCACTGTCATTCCAGTTTCAGCCATACCGATCATCTGCATACTCTACTTACTGTGCTGTCTTACCTTCCCTCCAAACCAAGCCAGTGTCAGGTCCTCTCAGCTGTGACATTTTGCAGTCTCCATCTCATGTTCTTAATTTCTCTCATCTCTTGCTCTCTGGACACGGTGTTTTTGGTTGTTGCCCCTAGTTGGGTGGTTGAAGTGGTTTCTGGTTATTTGGCGAATAGAGGGGGGGGCGGTCTAGATCACACATATTTGTAGGACGATATCCCTCCCACTTTGAGACGTTGGCCGCACGTCACCTTATACGTATACTGTACGTGCGTCGTTCCCACGCAGTGACGTGTCTTGACCAAGTTCATGATTCCTGAACTTTTTAGAAAGAATGAGCATTTTTTGGCAGTGGTTCATTTTTTCATTTGTTTTTTTTTTTACCAATAAAATGTTTAACTTCTACACATCTAAAGAATTCATTACTTGCTGGGTATTATCTGTTGCCACGTGTATGTCCTGGAAGAGGGATCCCTCCTCTATTGCTTTTACAGGGATTTCTTCCTTTATTTCCCCTGTTAAAGGTATTTTGGGAGTTTATCTGCAAATTTGTAATTAGTGATTTTGAGCTTAATGAATAAAATTTACTTGACATGATTAATATATTGATACTGAATTTTAACTCTATTTATGGTTGAAGATTCAGGATAGACTCCAAATGTCTATAAAGATATTGTGTTTTATATTGCAGTGTATATTAAAGTGGTAGGGCTGGGCAATATATTTATATTATATTGATATTATATCAATATTGATGTGATATGAGACTAGGTATTAGATTCTGGCGGTCATTATATCCTGATATGACAGAACTGTTTTCTTTTCCTGGTTTTAAAGGCTGCATTACAGGAAAGTGATATAATTTCTGAACTTACCAGACTGGTCTAGCTGTTCTTTACTCACCTAGTTATTATATCCACATTAATGATCATTAATTATAAAAAAAAAAAAATCATATTAATATTTTGTGAAAGCACAAATAGTCATCCCTTCAATATTGTAGCAATATTGGTATAGAGATATTTGGTTAAAATATAATTATGTCTGATTTAGTCTATTTTGTCCAGCCCTAACATATGGTATTTTATTTTTGTGAAAATGTATAGCTATTTCTTTACTGCTATATGACAGTAAAGTGAATATATTTGAGTTGTGGACCAAACAAGACATTTGAGGATGTCATCTTGGGCTTTGGGAAACACTCAACAACATTTTTAACCAATTTCTGACATTTTATGGCTCAACCAACTAATTGATTAATTGAGAAAATAATGGACAGATTAATGGATAATGAAAATAATTGTTAGTTGCAGCCCTAATGTAATTTTCTGAACTTACCAGACTCTTCTAGCTGTTTTATTATTTACTTTTAACCACTTAGTCATTATGTCCACTTTACTGGTGATAATTTATCTTGTAGCTCATTGTGTTAACATTTTGTGAATGCCCCAGTAGTCATCCCTAAAATATTCTCGCAATATTGATAAATATAGAGATTGAGGTATCTGTTCAAAAATATTGTGATATTTGATTTTGTCCATTTTGTTCATCCCTAATTTGTTATTTTAGAGAAAATGTGTACATTGTTAGACAGTTCTTACATTTTAAAAGTCATTATATTGTGATACGGCATGAGTGTTTGCTTTTACCATATTACAGATGATTTTTTGGTCCAAAATCGCAGTTGAATCGAATATTGCTGCAATATGGATAGAGTTATTTGCTCATGAATATCCTCTATATACTTTTGGGTAGTTCAGTCTGCAGCAGTGCATCATATTCTGTAAGATCATCAATATTTGAGGTTTTACGGTATGTTAATATATGTAGATATACTGTATATATATATTGTATATCGTGACATAGCCTAAAAATATTGAGACATTATGTAAAAGTCATATTGCCCAGCTTCTATAAACTGGCTGAATTCAGATAAATCTCATAACTGGGTTATTTTCAGTAGTCAGTACAACAGAGTGGTGGAAAGTGTTGTGTGTACGTGTGTGAGGCAATAATTGTTTGGGTTGCCCCTTACTCAGGAGTCATGGATGAACGTGTGACTTCAGGGTCATACATTATCTCACATGATGCCACTTTGTATTTGTGTGGGTGGTTATTAGAGCTGACTCAATATTGGCGTGTGAGCTGTCCAAGCACTTCCACAGTTGGCAGTGTCAGTATGCATTCTGCTGCTTGTTACTCTGGTATTTCGTGAGCATGTGGGCACACACCCGCACATGCTCACCATTAAGCCGCTGAATAGATGTTTTAGATTTCTTCCAAAGCCAGCTGACCCAGACCCTACCCCTTTCTGACTGCACTGCACAAGGAAGAAACGATGTGATGTTCAAATTGAAAACATAATCAGGTTTACAAGTATTTCTGTCAGTCTCTACAACTTCACGTGTACTGCATAGTACTCCACATTCTTATATCTCATCTCTGTATGTGCTTCTGATTATGTTGCCAATGCAAGTCATGAGTGATGTCAGATTTCAAGACTAGAGTTACCTTCCAATCACAACACAGAGCACATAGCTGTATTTTATTTAGAGCTGCAATGATTAGTTGATTAATCAATCATTTTGAGTCATTTTTTTAAAGAGAAAACTTCCAAATTCACTGATTTTAACCTATCAAATGTGAATATTTTCACGTTTCTTTAGTCCTCGGTGACAGTAAAGGGGACATCTTTGGGTTGAAGACAAAACATTTGAGGATGTCCCCTTGGACTTTGAGAACTAATGATCACTTTATACATAAATTCAGAGAGAGATTGTATTTGGAATTTTGCATTTTGGTGTCTAAAAAAGGCACTTGGGTGTCACAAATGTTCAGGTATTTTAACATTTACAAAGTGTGAACTGATCTGTCTCCCTTCTCTCTTTCTCCAAAGACTTAATCAGGGAACAGTCGAAGGAGATGCGTGTCACTCAGAGACACATCGCCAGAGACAGAGCAGCGCTTGAGAAACAAGAGAAACAACTGGTAGGACCACACACACACTCACACAGAGTCTGGGGAACAAGAGGATCTCAACACAAACCATTTCTCATAAATTTCTTGATATTGCATCAATGCTTTATTAAGACCCCCCCTACTCTCCCAGCACACACACTAATAGCCAGAGATGCCTGTTACATTCACTTCCTGCTATCTGGAATTGAGCCTGATTGGCTAATGGGTGTAAATGAATAGACACGAACGATCTGGTGTGGTGGCTTTGCTGCAGGCAAGTGAGACTACTCACACACACACACACACACACACACACACACACACACTCTCACACACAGAGTTACACGATAAGGCGCAGACACACACAACATTTCCCCTCTTTGAAAGATGAAAGAAGATGGCTGTGTCCTCTCCCCTCTGTTGTATTAAGTAAATATCATACAGGACATAATTACCTCCCTAGGGAACCAGATTTTATTCCTCATTAATGCTTTCCGCTAATTAGTCTCTTTTTTTTTAAAGCTTTGTTGCAAGCTCTGAATAAAAGATACTTCAGCTAAGAAATGGAAATGACCCATATTTGCAGTTTAGCACAATCATGACTCTCTTTTGCCCCCTGCCATGCACGCTAGTCCATGAGTCTGGATTCTTTGAGACAAAGGTGGCAGAGGCTGGAGAACATGCATGGCATGCGCGGACTACATAGTTTGGGTGCGCCCCTTTAGAGTGCCCTGCACTTTCAAATCACAATCTCATTTTTTGCTTAAAGGGACAGTTTACTCCAAAATCCAAACTATGAATTTTTCCTCTGGCTTGTAGTGCTGTTCATTGATCTCGATAGTTTAGGTGTTAGTTTTACCACAAAGTGGTTAGGTGTTAATTTTAGTTAGTTACCACTATAGTAACAGTGAATACTTAATAATAATAATAATAATAATGATGATGATGATGATGATGATGATGATGATGATGATAATAATAATAATGATAATAATAATCTACTATTAGATTGTATTATAGTGTACTATAATACACATAATAGACACACATTATATACACTATAAAGTACAATAATACACTCTGTGGTCTCACTCAATGTCCCATCCACGGCACTATCTGATTGGTCACACAATAATATAATAATGTATGTAAGCCAATCAACATTGAAGGCTGCGTCACAGACAGGCTGAAGGCTGCTCCTGTGAGTGACAGAGGCAACTCTGACACACAGCTGTTACCCACAGGAGCAGCAGAAGACATCGCTGAAGTTACAATAAACATCTCAATCTCATGATCTATTTCTGTGACAAGCATGTCCAGTTTCTCCACCACTTAAAATGCTGAGAATCATGGTCGGGATTTCTCTCGATGAAGGCGAAAGTGGCGGCTTTTAAAGCAGTTGCTCTGCCTCTTTTTTAAAGACTCGCAGCAGAGCACTTCGTAGTAAAACGCAAGGCACATCTGTCTCGCCTTATCACCGTCTCGTGACATCTCATGACATTTTACTCTGCATCGTAGGTTGAGGGAATTATTACTTTAAAAACAGCAACAATAAAACTGTGTTTTACACTTTGATTATTGCGTTTAGCCTGCGGATTACACGTGGACGAAACCGTGGGCGCAGACATGTATGGGCCACATGCCGACTGTGATCCGTTGCACCCCTAATCACTTTATAGGCCTCTGAATCAGGATCAAATCATGAGGTATCATGAGGCTCCCACCCCTATGGTCTACTGCAACCTCTGGTGGCAGTGAAAGTAGCTTACAGCACCTTTAAGTTGTGTGCTACGTCTTCTCGCATAGGTGTTCTTTGTTGCTACATCTGTTTTACTAGATTGACAGGTGTTTAAGTTACTGCTTCTTTTTATTTTATTCATTTTTGTTGTTAAACTGGTTTCAATTTTAGCCAGTAAAGCAGCAAACACTATGTATTGTATGAAATTTGGTTCCTGAAACAAAAATGCATTGAAAACACAACCTGATTTTCAAGACAAATGTCTGTGGATTGAAGCTTCTGTTGCAACACATTGTTCCATCTGTTATTTAGAAAAATCTTTGGCCCTTTTTTCATGCGTAAGGATTCCCAGTTCCTACCAGGCAGCCTCACATACAGCAGCCTCACATGTGTGCACCATATTCCTTCATGTTTAAGAGAGCACTGTCTATCCATCACGCCCCTTCAGCCCCTTCCTCCTTGTCTGACAAGGCTGTAAATAAGACATTATAAACTTCACATCAGCAGCAATCCCACTGCACTCATCTGCATCTTTTCCCCATGAAAGCCTTCAGATGACAGTGCAGTTGACATTATTATTGTCACTGTGTGTTTTTTCTCCTCACTCAGCTCTGCATTGTTTTTCCTCCATGGCTTTAATTTGATTTTTTTTGTGTGTGCACAGGCAAGCAAATATAGACTGAACGTAATGCACCTGTCTGTGTGTGTTTGTGTGTGAGAAACAGAGAGGCGCTGAGCTGAGTGGGGAATGTCTATTGCTTCATCAAACATTAATAATTGATTGTTGTTTCCTGAAGATGCTTTTAGCTCACACAAAAGAGGTAAACAAGGCATGTTGGGACTGTCGTACCATGTAGTGGTGCTGAGAGGCCTGGCTAACTTACTGTAACCTGCAGCTCCACTGTTGTCTCTTGGGATGCTCACACACACTCGTGCCCACACACAGGATCCCTGCAGGCATCAGTACTTTCTGATGTTTACCAAAGATAAAAGCATGTATTTGCTTGCCAGCGTGTAAGGCCTGATCTGAATGACTTTATTTACTATGTCTATATTTGCAAACACACTGGTCTCATGGGTGCTTTGTGGATACATTTCTGTTTGTTTATCAGTACATAGGTACTTGGTTGTGTGTGTATTTGTGTGCATATGTTATATTTAGGGCTGTAATCAACCAGTTGATTGATCGATGGGGGAAAAAAACATAAACATATGATACATAGACGCCACACTGACCACTCCAGCTTGTTGCTGTGCTATGTGAACGTTGCCGCCATATTGAACAGGGCAAGACTGACCTGTGAACAAATGCCTGACATTGTAACATTATTTCTCAAACAATTTCAATGAGTTGGGTTATATTTAAGGGTCTACATGGAGTAAGTTAGAAAAAATAAAGAAAATTTTCTTACCCCATGTAGATCACGAAACCTTAAATATAACATGTTTCATTTAATTGTTTGAGAAGTAAATATAGTTCTTTTTATCTTGAAAAACCTGCAGCTTCCCCATTTACAGGTATTTGTTTTAGGGCTGCATAAAACAATTATATTCGTAGTTGATTAATCTGGCGATTTCGGTCTATAAAATGTCACAAAATGGTGAAAAATGTCGATCATTATCTCCAAAAACTCAAGATGAGGTCCTCAAATGTCTTGTTTTGTCCACAACTCAAAAATATTAAGTTTACTGACATGGAGGAGTAATGAAACCAGAAAATATTCACATTTAAGAACCTGGAATCAGAGAATTTTTACTTTTTTCTTAAAAAATTACTCAAACTGATTAATCGATTATCAACATAGGTGGCAATTAATTTATTAATCGATTAATAATTGATCATTCAATTAATCGCTGCAGCTCTAATTTGTTCACAGGTCAGTCTTGTCGTCGATGTCAACATATGACCCAAAGGCCAATGTAGCATTAAATGGGTGCTACTAATCAAAGTTTGCAAAGCAAATGAATTCCTGCAGTTTGACCAATTTTTCCCAATGCAGCTTTGTTCCCTTCAAGGCACATCTATCAAGTAAATTTACATGCAGCAGCAACATAAATACACACACTGACGTCATGGATCACAGAACAGAACTGGCTTCTATATGCAAAAGTCAGCACTAATGTAACTCATGCTACAGTATAAACTTCCATAACAAAACAACATGAAAATCCAGTTGCCTATTTCGAGCTGCTGCTCTCGTTATTGGCTTTAAATAAGGCTAACGTTCACGCATTTTCTCTTGACTGTCCATTACAACATTAGTCCAACAGTGTCCCAGCCTGTAGGACTAGCCACATTAGCAGCATGCTAACGCCAAAGTCAACAGAATAATCTACAAACATTAAAACAACATAAACAACTCATACCGACATAAACAGCTGTTATGAACTGTTACCGACCTTCACTGAGAAAGAAGTCTGGCAGTAGTTGTAAAAAGTAAAATCTATACACGTGTTCTCATCAAAAATAAACATTTTATCCAAGAAGACAAAATAATGAGTGCTGCACTGGGTCAGAAAATAGTGTTAGTAGTGTAAAAAAAATGACGATAAGATGCTCTTCAAGAATATGGCCAATAATAAGATGAAAATAAAGCAATGATCGTCCAGTTTACTGATAATGAAAGTGCAAAGTGAGGGATGGCAGTTTGGAAAAGATCTGAGACACTCTGCAGCAACTTGTGGTGGTACTTTGACATGGTCTCAGTTCATTTGGAGCTGATGTTCAGTAAACAGCCTCTCACTCAGAAATAAAATACATCAGGTCTGCAGATGTCCTGCCCCTCAACAGTAGTGGCTTAAGAAACGCTTCTCTCCTTATGACAGTAAAAGGAGCGACTGTCCGACCAATGAGAGTTTGGTTGGACGAGAGCATACCAACCAACCTTTCAAACAGTGGACCTGAAGGCGTCAGCCCTAGTTATATTGTACAATAAGTGGAAATAATGGTAACAGTTTGCAGGTCATAGATTAGTAGCAGCACGGGTTATTTACATAATCATGAGTCCTCTGCAGAGAGTCATGGAATGCCACATAAGATGGGAAAAACAAAAAAAAAAGTGATCCCCATTTAAAATGTCCCTTCAAAAATTGTGTGTATTGTCTATTCAGAATCCTCCATGGCACAGACCTTAATGTGGTTTTTGACATGGTTAAGCATGTCATATTGTTGAAATGGATAAAAAAAAATGGAGGTGCTCACCGCTGCTATAAAGTTAACGAAACATTGCTTTGAAAAGAAACGTATCTGTTGTGCAAAGCAGCTGCTCCGCTAGAGCTGATATGCAATATGCGCAGCCCTTGACCCTCTATTTTCTTAATTTATATGCTCATACAGAGGGACATTATCTTTAAATATAATGCTTATTTTCACTGTAGGGCATATTACTTACATACCCATAAAACCAGGAGACATTAAGGCTCTCAGTAGCCTTGATGGTTTGTTCCAGATAGCTACAATATAGCTGAATTAGAATTTGGAGCCATTAGTGGCTGCTCCATCTGCTTCCTTCCCTGTGACACAGTAGCACCCTGTAATGTGGAACATGGAGCAAGGTTATTATATTAGACGACAAATAAACTAAAAACTAAAACTAGGTGTGAAAAAAAACTAGAAGCATTAGGACACATCGGTGCATATGTTTTTCAAGGCTGGGATGTCTATATAACTATGAGTCAACTGTCTTTGCAGTGTTGTGATTGTATTGTAATACCTATTCTGAACTTCTTAAATCCTGTCTCTTACAAATACCCCCATGTTACAATAAAACACCCTAAAACAAATACTGAAACTAACTAAACTTAACTAAAACTAAACATTTTTGAACAATAAAATCTAAACTGAATCAATCAAGCCCTCTCTCGCAACTTACTGAAATTAAATTGGATTGAAAACAAAAATTAAATACAAATGAAAACGAGTGAACAAAACTATAATTATCCAAACATGGAGTCCATTCTTACAATTTTCCATACTTTTACCAATTTGCTAAATTTGTATTGTACATAATAACATTTACAGGCTATTAGTGTTTAGTATGTTAAATTTCTGACTGTTGGTGTTCAGTTCTTATATTCCAAATTCTCCTCTTCACCCTCCAGGAGGCAGAAATCAAGAAAATGGCTAAGACCGGCAACAGGGAAGCATGTAAGATTCTTGCCAAGCAGTTGGTCGGGGTGAGGAAGCAGATGAACCGCACATACGCCGTCAGCTCCAAAGTCACCTCCATGTCTACGCAGACAAAGGTCATGAACTCCCAAATGAAGATGGCCGGCGCGATGGCCTCCACAGCCAAGGTAAGATCCCAGGCTCTGTCCTTCACAACTGGTATGAGGTAGAGTTGTCAAAAAACCACAAATTTCTTTGAAACAAGACTAGTGGGGGAAAAAAAAAAAGTTACCTCACCACAAAAAGGAAAAGTCATAAATGTGCACTTATATCATTTATATAACAGCCTCAGTACTTTTCATACTATCACATTTTAGTACTGTATTGTTTTTAAATGTGTGGTTATTGAAAAAGAATCGATATTTTGAATATTTTCACCACTATACCTTGCTGTTAGACAGTCTTTTCCAACAGCATTATATTTTGTTGCTGACCCTGTCTGCAGCAGTATCCAATCCAATCCAATCCAACTTTATTTGTAGAGCACTTTAAAACAACCACAGTTGACCAAAGTGCAGTACATTTCTTAGCTTCCGTCTTGATTCTCCTCTCTGGTTTTCCAAACTGCGGGGGGTACCAACTGCCATCTACAGTAGCACTAATTATCAGTAAGTGCCTCATACACCCCCACTTCAGATAATCTGAACTATCCCTCTAAATGGCCACTTAGACATTTCATATCCACTACATTCAACTCACTGTAAAAAGTAAGGTGCGCTTCTGTTTTGCACATGAACTAGTTTCAGTGTTTACTCCTATCAATATTTTAGTGTCGTAATTAAAGTATTAATGTGGGATCTGTTCATGTTTAAAGCCAAGTCTCACATCGTCGTCGTCGTTAATGGAGTGTGAGCGGTAGTAATTGGCCAGGAGCGATGTACTGTACAGAGTCAGACTTAGCAAACACACACAGGTCAAATATAATTAGGCTTCAGATTAATGGAGTGTGATGAGGTGGGTGTGTGGCTGTTTCAGAGAGAATGTGTTAATTGTTTTATGTCAGACGTGCACAAAGTTTGTTTACACACAGATGCACGCACGCTCACACGCATACACGATTTTCTGAGCAAAACTGCGGCTTCTGTTCAGAAGTAGTGCAGCACATTCCTCCCACAACATTGGGAGTTACGGGTTTGTATGGTTTGGAGCAGTGTGTCAGTAAAGTAGAGACAGCGAGATATGTTCTCTTGTGTCAGGCTCAGCTGTGGAAGTAAGCCATATTTGTACTGCTCTGCCACAGGAGGGAAGTAGATGCATATTCATGAGTTAGTATGTCTTTTTCAGTACTTCTATCATCCTATGTGCTAATAAAGGCAGAGCAAGCTTATCTCAACCAAATTAAAATGTACCAATACTAGTTGATACTGAGTTATTTTAGTCAATACTTTAAGTATGGAATATCAGTACAGTGCTGATTTGTAATTAGTGTAGAAATCATCTGGAATCTGCTCATTAGGATACTGCCTTGTCTTAAGTATTTTTTGTGAGAATATACTGTACATGGTGACCAGCTGTGTTTAGAACTGCAGGGATTAGTCAGTTAATCGATTGGTTACTTTTGAGTCATTTTTTCAGAAAAAAATGTCCAAATTCTATTATTTCAACTTCTCAAATGTGAATATTATCAGGTTTCCTTAGTCCTCTGTGGCAGTAAACTGAATATCTTTGGGTTGTGGACAAAACAAGACATTTGAGGATGTCACCTTGGGCTTTGAGAAACAGTGATTAACATTTTTCACCATTTTATGGGCCCAAGCAACTAATTGATTCATTGAGAAAATTAAAAAAAGAATCCATAATGATAATAATTGTTAGTTGCAGCCCTAATTTTAGTTGTTTTTTTCAGGAAGGTCACTCACCACAGGGGAGAATTTGGACCAATTCCTGTTGAAATACAACTAATCTTAAAAATCTTACATATTTGATAAGAAAATTCATACGTGTAACCTCTTATTTTGTCATTTTGAATCAAACTTTAATTTCAGCTTAATTTAGTTTTATGCACATATTTTACCACCCTACTATGATGAAAAAGAAGGCAGTGTAAGAATGAGGCTAACAGAAAAACTGAGCTAGAAGGTCTTATTTGCTACATCTAATGCTGTTTTGTTACTTTGCTCAAGGGCAGCTCTTAGAGACTGCTGCTTCTCCTCAGTTCCTGCTCAAAACATTACTAATAGATCTCTAACCTTCTCTTAATGATGAGTACAGACAATGCAAGCAGTGAATAAAAAGATGGATCCACAGAAGACCTTGAAGACCATGCAGGACTTCCAGAAGGAGAACATGAAGATGGACATGACTGAGGAAATGAGTAAGGACACATGATAGGCACACACAAAGAGCTCTGGTATTTATAGGCTCGCCAAAACCAGATTGTTGAATGCAATTGTTGCAATTGATGCAAATGCAAATACAAACATGCAAGCATCCACACATTCGTATATTTACTAGTTTGGATGCAAAATGTTAACTATGTCGCTCTAAAGTCCAGACTGTGACTTAAAATCAGTGTGTTGTGACTTGTTCTTGATCCATCTGTCCTTATCTCCTCCCTCCCTGTCTCACTCTCTGTCCAGTCAACGACACTTTGGATGAAATCTTTGACGAGTCTGGGGATGAAGAGGAATCTCAGGACATTGTCAACCAGGTTCTGGATGAAATCGGCATTGAGATCTCAGGAAAGGTGAGAAATTCAACATGAGAAAGAGAGAAAAAGA
>JAJHUR010137064.1:0-12607 GCA_027495735.1 Lutjanus campechanus | reverse complement strand
ACAGTAGCTGCACATGTTAGCGGCGGAACGTAAACACACGCAACTTCTGGCCCGTGAGCCAAAAAAAAAATTCCGGCCCGTGAACTCACCCGTGCACAGCCCTGTACCGAACCGAACGTCGCGTACCGAAACGGTTCAATACAAATACACGTATTGTTACACCCCTATCGTATTGTGATAGATTTTGATTGATTGATTGATATGATTATATTCCATGATTAGAAGTGTTCCTGTTTTTAAAGGCTGCGTTACAGTAAACGACTCGCTCACTCGGTTAGTCATTAAATCCACATTACTGATGATTATTGATCAAGAAACCTGGTTGTGTTAATATCTTGTGAAATGTAGTCATCTCTACAGTAAAAATTATGATTTTTACTCATTTTATTACCTTCACCCAGGGGTGTCAGGGGCCACATACAGCCCAATTTGATCTCACGTGGGCCGGACCAGTAATATTAAAGCATAATCTCTCGATTATTCTGGCGATTAATCAAGTAATCGGATGAGAAATATTGCGTGTTCTGCAATTTTTTTTCTATTACGTAACTTTTGCTTTATTTAAGAGCAAAGGTAAGAGAAAATAAGACAGGTCTCTTAAATGAACTATAAATTGTAAACATAAAGAGTAAAAATACTCATTTACTTTTACTTTTACTGTTTTTACTTTACTTTTTACTGAAGTACAAAGGTGAAAGTAAAGTTATTAATGTCTGCAGAAACCACAAACAGGATGGAACAAACTCTTTTAACTGAAACAGTCACCAGAATGTTTCATTAACATATTAAATCACAACATGTTTCTTCTGGAGCAGGACGCCCCCACATCCCCTACAGGGGACCGTTTTACCAACTTGCCACCTTTTTCTCCTCATCAGTTTGCAGGTCTGTATTTAGAAATCACAAATACCAAAAAGAGAACCATTAAAGTTCAACATTTTTTAAAAAAAGGAAAAATCACATACAAGATTTTTACTTGTAATTAAGTAGTTTTACATTTTGGCATTAATGTTTTTACTGAAGTAAAGATCTTGAGTATTTTTTCCATCACAGCAGGTCAGTGATCAGTGTTTCAGTAAATAAACTGTTTTATTTATGGCAGCTTGTCACATTAAAACATCGGCACCACGACATGATTTTCTATTTTTGGAGCTGTGCACCTTTCTCAGTCTGTCTAGAAGGGAACCCTTGATTTGTGTCCGTTGTTTCTGATAAAATAATCAAACTCACGCGATCTTTCGCGGGTCTAGGGTTCCCTTCTAGACTCGACTCTCTCTGTGTCTCTCTGTCAAACTGATGTCAGCAGACTGTCTGTGGACATCATGATGTGTTTCACACACAGAGACTTTATTTGTGTGAACACTCAGGTATAGTTTATGACCAATTTTGGCATTTTTATCTTTTTTAATCAGTCCGAGAGGACGACGACATCCGCAATTGATTAGTGATCAATCTGCCCTCCTCCTCCTCCTCCCTCACCTGTTCGCTCTGCTGTGAGGAGGTCTGACAGTTTCTGACAGGCACAGACTCTCCTGTTTAATACGGTTGTATAATCAGTGCAGCTGGTTGGTGTCGGTGTCATTCAACATCACGTTAGTTTTGACTGTTTTAATAAACTCCGTCATTAACAACAAGTCTCCTCCACATGCAGCTTCTCTGCTGCTGAAAACTGAATCGCAGGTGAATTTATGTCGGGAAAAACCCAAAATGTGAGTTTTTTTGGTTTTATAGAACATCCTGCTGATGAAGAAAGTCAACAGATGAGACAGAGACAGAAACACTCTGACCTCCTCTGTGTGTGTGAACTGTACATGTGTGTGTATGGAGGAGCTGCATTAACACAGAGAGGAGAGACGCTGCAGCCCTGTGAGAATAAATCACATTAAAATTTAAATGTTGGCGCTCATCAATACTCTGGTCTTTAATAACCCTTATGTGAAACACAGTGTGATTAAACAGATTTTAGTAATCGAATTACTTGAGGAATCATTTCAACCCTAAAATTAATGTCTTCTCTGTCATTTTCACACTTTTCAAAGTCATCCCGCGGGCCGGATTGGACCCTCTGGCGGGCCGGTTTCGGCCCACGGGCCGTACATTTGACACCCCTGCCTTAGCCACTTCATTATTTATGAATAATTAATCAATAATTAATCACAGGTCTGTGGGACTGTACCAGATCATCTTGGTTCTGATTCTAAACAGATAAAAGTTTCAGAAGAGCAGAAGTTGAGGTGCAGTTTTCAGGCTGTTTGTCTTCTTTCTTTAGAGACTAACGTCAGTGTGTGAAAGCTGAGCTGACTGCTGTTCTCTCTATGAAGCTCTTATTAACAGGCTGTGTGAGGGGACATGAATGCAACATGAGTCCTTTGGCCTTCACACACACAAACAGTCAGTAACTACAGTCAGTCTATGTGTGGGAGTGTAGTCAGAAGAGAGGAATTTACACACACACACACACACATCATAATCCAGGGACGTTCCCTCTCAGCTGTTGTAGTGAAACTGTGGCTGGCTGGCAGCCATCTTGGGTCAAAGTTATTAAATTACTTGCCAGCTATTTTGATAATGAAATGAATTAGTTTGGATCTTTTTCCTTTTTTTAAACAAAATTGTCAAAATTCTCTGATTTCAGCTTCTTATGTGAATATTTTCTGGTTTCTTTCCTCTGTGACAGTAAACTGAGGATCTTTGACTTGTGGACAAAACGAGACATTTGAGGACGTCATCTTGGACTTTGAGAGACATTTTCTGACATTTTATGAACCAAACTACTGATCAGTTAGTGGAAATTAGAAATTATTGCCAGATTAATCACTAGTTGAGCGCTCCACCTGTTTCATGTTTGAATCAATTGACAAGATTGCGGCAGGATTAATTTTTCACCATTTTCTGATATTTTATGGACCAATAAATAATCATCAGTAATAATGAGTCAGAATGTTATATCACTTTTCTGCCTGCAGCCTTTAAAACAGGAAAAAGACGACACTTCTGCCATATCACAATATAAATCTGTCATGGTATCTAGTCTCATATCATGACACAGTATAACTGTCTGTATTTTTACTGCTGTGAATGAGTGTTTCAGTGTGAAATATTCTCAGACGGACAGACAGACAGACAGACTCATTCATGTGAAACACAGCAGGTCTTTGTTCCTCAGAGACAGAGGACGGATGCTGCTGGACGTCCTCCCCTCTGAGCTTTATTTAACTTCATGTTAAACATGGAAACAGAGAGAGCAGCTCGACAAGGAGCCTCACGTTTAAACTCTGTAATTTGTCTCATCTGCTCCTCTCACTTCTGTTTGTTATCACAAAGCATCACAAAGTGTCCGTCTGTCAGCTGTTTGGCTGTAATTTAGTTTGAAATGACAGGTTATATCAGCCTTGTTTCTCCCACTGAGTAATTACAGCTGATTGCTGTTTAAAACTCCTTCAACCCTCCAGAGACAAACACATGTTCTTCTGTTAAACTTTGTTCAAACTCTCACAAGTGTATCTCAGCAGAAATCTCAGTGTCCAAAAACCTCAAATCTGTTAGGATCAGTTTTCATCAAATGAGTTTAACATGATGCAGAAAAAAGGATCAAATGCGAGCAGCAGAGCAGAGGAATCTTCTTTTTCATTCCTCTTAGTGAGAGCCTCTGCAGACCCTCACTAAGAGTCTACAGAGTCTCACATGTGCAGTGTTTGACCTGTGGACGCTCTGAGGTGGACAATCACTGACGACCCTGACAGAAAGTCAGCGGTGCTCGTCTGCTGCTCGTCTCACCTCTCTGTCACTGCTGACATGCAGGTTTCTGACTCACATTTATGGATTCATCAGTTTAAAAATCTCTCGTCCTGCTGTGAAACGTTCACACCAGACAGAATAATATCACACACAATATCTGGCTGCTGGTTCTGGAACATGACTGCTGATCTAGTCTGGCCTAGTCTGCTCTGATCTGGTCTTGTCTGCTCTGCTCTGGTCTGCTCTGATCTGGTCTCGTCTGCTCTGGTCTGGTCTGATCTGGTCTGCTCTGGTCTGCTCTGCTCTGGTCTGCTCTGATCTGGTCTCGTCTGCTCTGCTCTGACCTGCTCTGGTCTCCTCTGGTCTGCTCTGCTCTGGTCTGCTCTGATCTGGTCTCGTCTGCTCTGGTCTGGTCTGATCTGGTCTGCTCTGGTCTGCTCTGCTCTGGTCTGCTCTGATCTGGTCTCGTCTGCTCTGCTCTGACCTGCTCTGGTCTCCTTTGATCTGGTCTGCTCTGATCTGATCTGGTCTCGTCTGCTCTGATCTGGTCTGCTCTGGTCTGCTCTGATCTGGTCTCGTCTGCTCTGGTCTGCTCTGATCTGGTCTCGTCTGCTCTGGTCTGCTCTGCTCTGGTCTGCTCTGATCTGGTCTGCTCTGCTCTGATCTGGTCTCGTCTGCTCTGGTCTGCTCTGATCTGGTCTGGTCTGCTGCTCTGCTCTTCTCTGCTCTGGTCTGGTCTGATCTGGTCTGGTCTGATCTGGTCAGCTCTGTTCCTGGTCTGGTCTTATCTGCTCTGGTCTGGTCTGATCTGGTGTGCTGTGATCTGGTCTGGTCTCCTTTGATCTGGTCTGATCTGGTCTGCTTTGATCTGGTCTGATCTGGTCTGCTGTGATCTGGTCTGGTCTCCTTTGATCTGGTCTGATCTGGTCTGCTTTGATCTGGTCTGATCTGATCTGGTCTGGTCTGCTCTGATCTGGTCTGGTCTGCTCTGGTCTGCTCTGATCTGGTCTCGTCTGCTTTGATCTGGTCTGCTCTGGTCTGCTCTGTTCCTGGTCTGGTCTCATCTGATCTGGTCTCGTCTGCTCTGGTCTGCTCTGGTCTGCTCTGATCTGGTCTCGTCTGCTCTGCTCTGGTCTGCTCTGACCTGCTCTGGTCTCCTTTGATCTGGTCTGCTCTGGTCTGGTCTGATCTGGTCTGCTGTGATCTGGTCTGCTGTGATCTGGTCTGGTCTGCTTTGGTCTGGTCTGCTTTGATCTGGTCTGATCTGATCTGGTCTGGTCTGCTTTGATCTGGTCTGCTGTGATCTGGTCTGGTCTGCTTTGATCTGGTCTGATCTGATCTGGTCTGGTCTGCTTTGATCTGGTCTGATCTGATCTGATCTGGTCTGCTCTGGTCTGATCTGGTCAGCTCTGATCTGGTCTGCTTTGATCTGGTCTGATCTGATCTGGTCTGATCTGGTCAGCTCTGATCTGGTCTGCTTTGATCTGGTCTGATCTGCTTTGATCTGATCTGATCTGATCTGGTCTGCTCCGGTCTGCTCTGGTCTGCTCTGGTCTGCTCTGTTCTGCTCTGGTCTGATCTGGTCTGATCTGGTCTGCTCTGATCTGATCTGGTCTGATCCGGTCTGCTCTGGTCTGCTCTGATCTGATCTGGTCTGATCTGGTCTGATCCGGTCTGCTCTGGTCTGCTCTGGTCTGATCAGAAGCTGTGACACCATGTTACACTGAGTTTAAAACAGGGGTTGCAGTAACTAATTACAAATACTCTAGTTACTGTAACTCGATTACAACATGGTCCACTGCAGTGTTCAAATCACAGGAGGAGAAATATTTGATAAAACACAATGTTTTGTTTGTAGAATGATTGTGGTTCCACAGAGATCACAAACCACTGGACCAACACGTCCTCTGTGGAGGCAGTCTGAAGACTCACTCTGGTCTCTGTGAGAACTGACGCCCCCTACTGGCTATGGCAGATTGTTGTTTTTCACGATCCTGTTGAACCTGGTCTAAAATAAAAATCTTAATAGCTCGAGCAGTCATTGTTTTGTCAGCAGAAAGCTGCGTCATCACGTTCTACACGTGTGATGATGTGCAGAACAACGAGCGGCGGCGCCGTGAAGTGTCTCCAGCAGAGGAGCAGAGACACACGTCATTAATGGTTCATGTCAGAGACAGAACAACAGAATCAGGACTCAGTCAGGCATTTTGACCTCAGGTTGAACTACAGACTTTGGGGATATGAAGCTTTTGAAGATGATCCAAATAAAAGAACCGTCTCTGTGGTCAGTGCTGGCATACTCACTGTAATGTTTATTAATATGGACTGTCTCTGAGACATGAATTAATAACTAAACTAAATCTGTCCTATGACAGGTCTGGACTCTGAGACTAATTCTGAGCAGCCTGTCTGGTATCAGGTCATGAGAAATCCTCCGACAGATGAATTTAGATGAGCGGCAGCTTCCTGTTTACAGCTCAGTAAACAATCCAACAAACACAACTCTGAGTCTCTGCAGCACATTTACAAAACTCATGATTCAGCTCAGCTGGTGGAGAGTGTGTCCCATGTGTCCTCTGCAGCGTTTGACAGTGTCCTATTAATCTTCAGCTGTCTCTGTATCATATCTACACTTTGGACTCATTTGTACTGAAGCAACAGTTTGATCTGAAAACAGTCCGAGTTCCTGAAGCGGAGCCTGGTTGCGTCTGTGCAGGTGATGATCACCCTGCTGCTGTCTTGCACGTCCCTGTGTGTCCATGTGGACCGAGGACGGTGGTTTGTCCCGATGGTTTGACTCGGACGTTAACATGAATGAGTTCAGATCCGAACATGAATGATTTCAGATCAGAACATGAATGATTTCAGATCAGAACATGAATGAGTTCAGATCAGAACATGAATGAGTTCAGATCAGAACATGAATGATTTCAGATCAGAACATGAATGAGTTCAGATCAGAACATGAATGATTTGGTATAAAAGTCATTAGTGAATTAGTGGAAATGATCACATTTGCATTTTTACTGAAAAAAACCCTGTTGTTGTGATGATGTGATTTTTATTGAGGTCAGAACAAAACAAACATGTTTTCTTTCATCTGGAGAAGATTTTAAGGTCCGAACGTCTGTGCAGCTCTACAGAACCTCTTTATAATGTTCTCTCACATTTTTCCTTTTTCAAAAAGTAGTGATTTGGTGATTTGGATGTTCTGGTTCTGTGATGTTCTGTGATTTGGATGTTCTGGCTCTGTGATGTTCTGTGATTTGGATGTTCTGGTCCTGTGATGTTCTGTGATTTGGATGTCCTGGTTCTGTGATTTGGATGTCCTGGTTCTGTGATTTGGATGTTCTGGTTCTGTGATTTGGATGTTCTGGTTCTGTGATGTTCTGTGATTTGGATGTTCTGGTCCTGTGATGTTCTATTATTTGGATGTTCTGGTTCTGTGATTTGGATGTTCTGGTTCTGTGATGTTCTGTGATTTGGATGTTTTGGTTCTGTGATTTGGATGTTCTGGTTCTGTGATGTTCTGGTTCTGTGATTTGGATGTTTTGGTTCTGTGATTTGGATGTTCTGGTTCTGTGATGTTCTGGTTCTGTGATTTGGATGTTCTGGTTCTGTGATGTTCTGTGATTTGGATGTTCTGGTCCTGTGATGTTCTATGATTTGGATGTTCTGGTTCTGTGATTTGGATGTTCTGGTTCTGTGATGTTCTGTGATTTGGATGTTCTGGTCCTGTGATTTGGATGTTCTGGTTCTGTGATGTTCTGTGATTTGGATGTTCTGGTCCTGTGATGTTCTATGATTTGGATGTTCTGGTTCTGTGATTTGGATGTTCTGGTTCTGTGATTTGGATGTTCTGGTTCTGTGATGTTCTGTGATTTGGATGTTCTGGTCCTGTGATGTTCTATGATTTGGATGTTCTGGTTCTGTGATGTTCTGGTTCTGTGATTTGGATGTTTTGGTTCTGTGATTTGGATGTTCTGGTTCTGTGATTTGGATGTTCCGGTCCTGTGATTTGGATGTTCTGGTTCTGTGATTTGGATGTTCTGGTTCTGTGATGTTCTGGTTCTGTGATTTGGATGTTTTGGTTCTGTGATTTGGATGTTCTGGCTCTGTGATGTTCTGTGATTTGGATGTTCTGGTCCTGTGATGTTCTATGATTTGGATGTTCTGGTTCTGTGATGTTCTGGTTCTGTGATTTGGATGTTCTGGTCCTGTGATTTGGATGTTCTGGTTCTGTGATTTGGATGTCCTGGTTCTGTGATTTGGATGTTCTGGTTCTGTGATTTGGATGTTCTGGTTCTGTGATGTTCTGTGATTTGGATGTTCTGGTCCTGTGATTTGTATGTTTTGGTTCTGTGATTTGGATGTTCTGGTTCTGTGATGTTCTGGTTCTGTGATTTGGATGTTTTGGTTCTGTGATTTGGATGTTCTGGTTCTGTGATGTTCTGGTTCTGTGATTTGGATATGTCACTTGGCTGTTCTGATTGGATTGTGACTGATTGTTCAGCCTGTTTCAGATGAACCTGATGTCTCGTTTCTCACCGGTGACTGTTTTGAGGTGATTGTGACTGGTTGTTCAGCCTGTTTCAGATGAACCTGATGTCTCGTTTCTCACCGGTGACTGTTTTGAGGTGATTGTGACTGGTTGTTCAGCCTGTTTCAGATGAACCTGATGTCTCGTTTCTCACCGGTGACTGTTTTGAGGTGATTGTGACTGATTGTTCAGCCTGTTTCAGATGAACCTGATGTCTCGTTTCTCACCGGTGATTGTTTTGAGGAGATTCGGACTCAGACCTGTGAGGATGCACGATGATAAAGGCTTTCAAATCAAATATCAATATTTCTGCTGATGTGACCATCTAATGTGCGGAGGTTTGTTCAAATGTCTGAACAGACATCAGAGCTGCTGTGATTGGTCAGTATTGATCACGTGAGGAGGAGCCAATCACATTCTTTCAACACTACAAATTTAAAGAGCCGTCATCCTGCTCATGAAGAACAAAGAGAAGAAAAAGTGTCAGCAGTGGTTTTCTTATTTTGCCCAGCATTGTGTTTTATTTTGAAAAACGTTGCATTTTATTTTGAAAAGCCTTGTGTTTAGAGTCTGTATCATGATGAGAGCAGACAGATAAATCTGTTCGTCCACATCAGGACAGATGTTGATGCTCTCAGCTGGACAATAATCTGCAGAAATCTGAATCAGCCAAAACAAGTTTGAAAATATCGTCAGCAAAAATCCAAGATCACGTGTCCATGCTGTGTCTCAGAGTGGACAGCAGGTCGTCCTCCTGCTTCGTCTCCTCTCACTGTCCTCTGACCCCCTGTTGGTGTTTCCTGCTGGAGACTGTTTCACAATAAGAGCTCATGATCCTGACAGGGTTTGTTTTGTTTTCTGGAGGTTTTTCCTGCTGTGAACGTGTTTGTTCTCCAGCTGTTCCACATGTTCCGTCTCTTCAGTCTTCATATTGTGTCTCTGTCCACATGAACTTTGTCTTCTTTCTGTTGTAATCCAGTTTTCATCCCACACAAACATCCAGCCGAGTGTCAACCCAACAACAACACAGTTCACTCTGCGTGTGTGTGTGTGTGTGTGTGTAAACACTGCACTTCCTTGTCTTGTATTTATCACTACCAAGTAATTGATGCCAACGAGGCTCTCAGCCAATCAAAATGTTGCTCTTTTGTATAATGACATCACACTCTGATAAACTATTAAACTGTCGGCCAATCAGAGCACAGAGTTTAAACCAAAACATTTCATATTTAAGACATCTGGAAATTTGTCTTTAGAACATAGAAATACGAATATGATATCAAAGTCATCCACAAAAATCTGAGTGAAAATAAAATTTTGTTGATGTGTTGACTTTCATCAGGAGGAAATATTTTCAAAATATATTTCAGACACATAAAAACATGAGTATCAGTTGAAGTCTGCTCTGAAACCACTGTGACAAATCTCACTTTCTACAAACCAACCAAACTTCATTCATAAAATCAGTCGTTTTATCTCAGAACACAGCAGCTGTTGGTCGACTTTAACTTTAACTTCAGTCTGCTTTTGAATGCAGGACTTGAACTTGTAATCGAGTATTTTCACACTGGGGTATTTGTACTTTTACTGCAGTAAAGTATCCGACTCTTTGTTTGGAGGTTTTCTGAGCTCACGGCAGACTGAAGTCAGAGGTCCAGTACAGACTGGAATCTGACCTCCCATAATTCCAGAGGGCAGAGCGGTGACAGTGTGTTGGTGTGGAGATGAAGTCTGTTCATTCTGAACAGGCTGTGATTTAAATATTTCATGTTGCTATGACAACACTTCCTGTGGTTACTGACTGTGTGTTTATTTCTGTTTCAAATCCTCATTTTTTCTTTGATTTGTGTCATCGAGTTGCTTTCTTATGAAGCGTTTGTTGTTCTCAGTTCTTCACTTTCTCTCTGTTCTGTTTGTTTGTGTTCTAACGGGTTCTATAACAGGACAAGAGAGGAACTTTAGAAGAAGCAATTGAAAGAGAATTCTTAATTCCTTTTCTCACTAACTTCCAAATGTTAAAGTTCTGACTTGCATCAGCCTCGTTGCTCCCTGGAGTGATTGAGAAACTTTTTCAGACATCAGAGCTGTTGTTGACCAGACCAGCAGTCTGCAGCAGTCAGTCAGTCCCTCCACGATTCATCGGGCTGTTTTTGGGATCGTTGGAGCCTAAAATGTCTCAATTAACGGCAGCTTTTCTAAAAGAAATAAGATAAATGAAATGCAAAAACATTGTGATGCATGTTTCAAAGTTTTCAGACATTTTTTGCAATGGAATTTAGGCAGCAAGTGAAATTTGCAAAAGAAAGTTTTTTTTTGTTAGGGGGTAGGGTTAGGGTTAGGTTATTCATTAAAATCAAAGGCAGCTTGTTCCAGGGAGAACCAAAGGGTTCTCTATTCTAAATGTTTTAAGGAATCTCACCAGAAGGGCTCAGGATGACGAAAACTTTATTTGTAGTTGAAGAAACAGCAACAACATTTTGGAGCTCAAACTCTGTGAGAACAGCATAATGTTATAAATAAAAGTGTGTTGGTAAATGCCAATAACAATGATAAATGTGTTGTTTTTCAGTTATTGTGAGACAATAGACAAAAATAAAGGCAAATAATGGTGAATAATAAACCCAAACACTGAGACGTTCTGCAGAGCTCACAGGAAGCAACAATGATGCAGAATTTACAGGGTTTTCTCCAGCGTCAAAGGGGATTTATTCTACATTTGAAATGTCTCCTCAGTGTTTCCTCAGACACACAGAAAGAGTTCAGGGGTCCTGACCTCTGACAGAAACATGTCTCTTAACTCACTTCCTGTGTTTCTTCTTCTTTGTGTGTTTCAGAGAAACTGTACAACTCTCAGGGTCCAGAGCTCAGACGCTCACTGTTCTCCCTCAAACAGCTGTTCCAGGTAACACACACACACACACACACACACCAGAGACTAACATGGGATTAATCATGTAAATGTGTGTGATTATGCTGCACAGTTATCTACGTATATCAACGTTTGTATCTGTACAAGAAAAATATATGGTGATATAATCTTGAGTTTCTAGTTTGTTAAATTTAATACTTTATATTTTTAAAAATCTTTTACATGTTTATTTTATCAGTGTTCTATTTATCACTCATTTTTTTCTGGCTGTTCTTTTCTGAGCTGATCTGATCTTAAAAACCATCTGTGATCATCAGAGTGTAACTGGACAAGGAAGAGTTTGTTTGTAGAGTTGGTCACGTTATTTTGACATGTTTTCAGTTACTGAACACAAATTTCATGGCATTATTGTCATTAGTCATTTAATCTACTGGAATACAAGCAATGTAGTCTAATCTGAGTACCTTTGGATTACTTTAAAATCCAACATTAATAATATTGATCCTGACAAAACGGACACAGCCTCAAAAATATGAGTTCCACAAACTTTATTTTGTTTAAACACCTCAAAACATTTCAGTGCAAATTAAAACATTTTTTCTGCTCACTGGTCTACAAAACCTTTCTTTTTCTCTGCGTCTCCTCTGTCTCCTCTGTGTCCTGTGTTCTCTGTCTCCTCTGTCTCCTCTGTCTCCTCTGTGTCCTGTGTTCTCTGTGTCCTCTGTCTCCTCTGTCTCCTCTGTGTCCTGTGTTCCCTGTCTCCTCTGTGTCCTGTGTTCTCTGTCTCCTCTGTGTCCTGTGTTCTCTGTGTCCTGTGTCTCTGTCTCCTCTGTGTCCTGTGTTCTCTATGTCCTCTGTCTCGTCTGTCTCCTCTGTGTCCTGTGTCCTCTGTCTCCTCTGTGTCCTGTGTTCTCTATGTCCTCTGTCTCGTCTGTCTCCTTTGTGTCCTGTGTTCTCTGTCTCCTCTGTGTCCTGTGTTCTCTGTGTTCTCTATGTCCTTTGTCCTCTGTCTCCTCTGTGTCCTGTGTTCTCTGTCTCCTCTGTCTCCTCTGTGTCCTGTGTTCTCTGTCTCCTCTGTGTCCTGTGTTCTCTGTGTCCTGTGTCCTCTGTGTCCCTGTGTCCTGTGTTCTCTGTGTCCTCTGTCTCCTCTGTGTCCTGTGTTCTCTATGTCCTCTGTCTCGTCTGTCTCCTCTGTGTCCTGTGTTCTCTGTCTCCTCTGTGTCCTGTGTTCTCTGTGTCTCTGTCTCCTCTGTCTCCTCTGTGTCCTGTGTTCTCTGTGTCCTCTGTCTCCTCTGTGTCCTGTGTTCTCTGTCTCCTCTGTGTCCTGTGTTCTCTGTCTCCTCTGTCTCCTCTGTGTCCTGTGTTCTCTGTGTCCTCTGTCTCCTCTGTCTCCTCTGTGTCCTGTGTTCCCTGTCTCCTCTGTGTCCTGTGTTCTCTGTGTCCTCTGTGTCCTGTGTTTT
>JAJHUR010137063.1:0-11522 GCA_027495735.1 Lutjanus campechanus | reverse complement strand
GTAGCTAAAGTGTTTATGGTAAAATATGACGATATAGTGCAAATGTGCAAGCACCCCTTCCCATTTATAAAATACTAAAGGCGATATAAAAGATATTGAGATGGTTTGGCAGTAGTTGTGGCCGGTTAGCGTGAACCTGTAGACACATTTGAATCGTCCTTTTCAGCTGAGTGGTTTCACTATCTTCATTGAGATGTAGTTCTGAAAAAAGACAAAAAGAGAACAATCAATGAACCAAATGATTTCAGAGTATGTGACCAACACTCGTCTCTTGTCTGTCCTTACCGGTAAAGAGTACAGCAGGATGGCGAGGAAGAGAACCACTATGATGAGGATGATGAGTCCGATGAAGAGGCACCTGAACCTTCGCCACACAATGAACTTCATGGTCTTACACGGGTTGGTGAACCAGAAGAAGGATGTTTCTGGGCGTCTGATGGTTAAGGAGAAAAAAAAGAGGAAGGGTGTATCTGTTAACACTTAAACTACACTTTTCCATCCCCCAAATGTTTTTATTTAAATGTCAATTAAGAAGAAATGTTTTTTTTCCTATCTAGAGTGTAAAATAGAGTTCATACTTGGGAGGGTCCAGTTTTGGGTTCATGTTGGGCTCGTCCCTGCCTTTTCCTGCAGGTCTCTCATCTGCTCGATCATCACTTACAATCTCTAGTGTCATCTCCACTTTTCCCTGGAAACACAAGATGAGCAGACATAATGAACAAGATACGACATAATAATGAGGATCTGACACTTCAGAATATTCAAATGAAGCAGAAATCAAGCTTCTGCAGGTAATTTATAGTTCACCGAGGAATAATGCTATGAATTGTAGCATTTGATGCCCCAAAATAAAGGAAAACACATCCAAATCTGTGGGTAAAGTACTGACTTTGATCTGTCAGTCACTCTTTGTGCAGGCTGCAGATGAGAGAAAGAGGCATGAAACCCAAAACACTTCAACATTGTCCTTGATGTCATTCCAGAATTCCTGCTCAGTCTCTACTGCAAAAAACCTTCATTCACTTGCTAAATGGCACAGGTTTGAACAAGTCAGTTTACCAAAAAAAAGAATGCATACAAAAGGTTGTACTTTCTATTCATACTTACACCCAGGACCTTCTTTCCGTCCTGCTCAATGGAGCAGGGCCACCAGCCTCTGACTGACTGCTGAGCAAACAGAGACTTGGCATGCTCCGACTTGCTTGGAGTTCCAATTTCCAGATCGTCCATCATCGTCAGAGAACACTTCTCAGGAGTCTTTGCAGGAGCAACCAGGTTACGCAAATCCAGCTCCAGTGTACCTGTGATCAGAGTGTTATTCTACTGTGGTCCACGTGTTGTAATGGTGGTCGTCAGGTAAACCAAATATTTGAAACAAGTCAAGATTTCCTGGTTAAATGAGGAGTCTTACCAAGGTAATCGTCCAGCGAGAATTTGTCATTATCCCATATCTGAACAATCAGCTTGGGGGGAATCCTGAACTCTGTCTTGTCAAGACTCCAGAAGCGCTCCTGTTGGACATAGGAACCAAAGGACAAAGGTGACAAAGGACACGTGAAAACATGTTTTAGATGAGAAATTTCAACAATGCTGGCCTTGTTAGACAATCTTGTTAGACAATCAGTTGATAGTCCAGACAAGTCTCACCTTCTTGGACACGAGACAGAGCTGTTCAGCAGGCAGGAAGTCAAACTCGAAGACAAACCTCCAGTTGAAGTTGCCATCTCCGTCCAGAGACCTGTAGTGGACGTCAGTCTTCTGTTTGTCCTCCTCCATGCCTGGCATCCAGCTGGCAATGGGAACAACAGCTGTGATCATTCATCATCCTGCCCCAATCACTTCTATAACTACCCTCAACTGTACAAGCTTGGCTTTTAACATTAGAACAGCCAGGACATTTAGACTGTTTTCAAATTTATCTGTCCAGTGACATTGTATTGCTAAATTGACTAAATCATCCTACTCAGTAGAATAATTTAAGAATTTGAGAAACATGAAGTAGGGGAGTTCGGGGGCGATCGTAACTGTTGGTCTGATGGTTTGTCTCAGCACCCATAACTCGCTAAATTTTTGTTGTAGAGTTCTCAAATTTTGACACAATATCTCCTTGCCTACTACAAAGTGCAATGTTTCCAACTTTGTTTTATTTTTTTGCACAATTTGGAAAAAAATACACAAAAATGTGAAAGAAAAATAGCAGCCGAAGCAACCACCATACACACCAAAAAAGAGGCAGAGAAGATGTAAGCAGGAAAAAAACCCCAAATATTATATATGTTATTAATACATATTACATTATGGCGTACGCTTCTATATGCATTTGTTTTGATCAAGTTGTTTCAAGCCTTTTCTGATGGGCTATGATTACTTTCTTATGGTTTGAAGAGGAAATGTGTTGCAAATGTTGAAATAAAATGTTTTATAATCTTTTAAAATGTATGTAATTGTTTCTTATGAGGATGATGATGTGTAAATATGCAATCATGATTTAAAACACACAATGGCATGAATATTGATGAATACATAATTAAACTTAAATTACTTAAATTTACATTTTGGTGTTACTATATTTTTTAAAAGATATCCTAACAAATAAAATGTATTAATCCATTAATTGGGTATTTATCATGAGAGAATACAGAGTTGGAATTAGGTCAAAATGACTGCTTACGGCCATTTTAATAGTTAAGGAATTCTGGCACTTCTATGGTTAAAGAAATAAATCAATGTAAATCTAAAGCTAAAAGAGCTAAAAGAGGTTGCTAATGAGAAACAGAATCGTAAGCTACAAAAAATAGTCAAAATATGAAGAGAAAATACAGACATGAATGCAGCAACAAATTCAAACGGTATAAAATTCAGAGGCTAAAGTTCATTTAATGATTCGTCAGACCTACCCTTTGACATAGATGTCACTCATGTGTTCTCCCGTGATGCTCGTCTCATCTAAAGTCACATCTGTGGTGTTCCAGACGACTGCACGCAGAAAGTACCTGAGCATTCAAACACAGAGAGCGTTAACTCGACGACATCTGACGTGACCAGTGATGAAGCACTGAAGAGCTGCACAGCACTCACTTCTTAGGCTTGCGTGGTGTGATGTCAAAGGGAGGTCCAGGGGGACCGATGGTTTTTGGGAAAACATCCACCCACATCTGAAGGCTTCCCTAAATGAACACAATATAGGGGTTTTACAAAATAGCTGTGCCAGGGTGGACATACACAGGTACAGTACATGTGAGCAGTGGTATCTAACCTGAGAGAGATTAGGCTGGAAGGTGCTGTACAGGGTCCTCGTCTCCACATGTTCAGGGACAAGCCCCTGTTTTCTGAGCACGTGCAGACAGAGTCGTTCTCGGGCCGGACCCAGGTGCTGATGAACTTCCTTGTTGTTCTCTGGATAAAGAAAACATTTTGCACTTTAATTAGACTCATTATGCCACATTAGATTATATCATATTAGATGTGGGGAAGATTCAGTCAGAAGATTCTGTCAGTTTGCCAATTTGGTCCAGACCGACATACAATCAGAACATCATTTTGTGAAGCTATTCATGTTCCCCAGAAGATGAATCCTCATGACCATGTGATCCTGATTTTCCCGTTTAAATTTTCAACAAAATCTCTTCACAACTATTAGATGAGTTTCCATTAGAATGAGTAACAGTGTTAGAGGCCTTGACCACTAACCCCATCACCAGATCTGAACTTGTCCAATACTTTGGTTTATAAACTAATCACTGCAAAACTAATGTAATTCAAATCATCCATCCCATGGCTCCTATTCCAGACAATTTTATTAAGCTATTATTAGATTATATCAGCAAAAAAGTTAAGTGAACTGCAGGCCACTGTCACTAGTGCCAAGGAAACGGTGTTGGAAATCCTTTATTAGCAACAGAGGTCAAAAATAACTGATTACTTAATGCTTCTGGTTGTAAATAAAACCACCGTAATCAATGTGGATGTGGGCTGTACCTCACCCTGACTAACCAATGGTCCAATCAAAATTAGAATCTATCACATTTTAAATCAGGACATTTCGAAACATTGACATTACCAAATTCAGCCAGCGTGTACTCTTTGCCGTTGAAGGTGAGAGAGGTGCCGTTGTCTTCAGTCCTGGGTTTGGACAGGCCTTTGAGACGAGCCAGGTTCTCCAGAATCTCAGATGGCTTCAGTTGGTCCCGCCACTTATTGATACCAGATCTGAGATGGCAAGAGACAAAGATCAAAGAGAAATGAATCCTCTCAAGATGCTTTTTCTGAATATCTATTACTTTTCATTTAAATGTATTTCCCCCCTCAGCCCTTAGATTGCCCAAACCCAGATTTCCCTACGTGCAGTAGGTTTGTGGCAGGCCACAGTAGGAGTTGTATCGGGACAGGAAGCGGTTCTCCAGGTCAATCACTGTCTCGCCGACCTTCTCGTCACGGCTCAGGAGATCGTAGTCATAGACGGAGATTTTCAGGTCCTTGTCCTGGGGCAGGAAACAGGTCATCTCAAACATCCTAAACAAAACAAAGGAGGTGTCTGAGAAATGAGCAGGTGGACTATGTTATATTCTCCATTGCTTAAACTTGTCCATCCGTAGCATTTTACCTTCCAAATACTGGCGTGGTGGTGTTGGGTAAGTAATGGTCTCGGTCGTCAATCGTATTCTTTCCCAGTGATATCTTTATGTATGGATCACACTGAGCAGGAGAGAGAACACAAGGGTTAAACAGAAGATGCTGACTGGGCTAACGTGTGTCGACATGTGAAGCTTATATTGCTGGTTAAACAGATTCAATCTCACTCTGCCATTGTTGTCTTTGGGCTGCAGGTCGATGGCCCGGACCACATAAACCCTGACCAGACACTCCTGAGGTCCGCTATCTGGCAGCTCTCTGAACTGACGGGGAGGAGCAGCAACACCTGGGTCGTCTGGCAGAGGGTACACCTTGAATGAACCCTGCAGGTACAAGAACACACACGAGATTTTACCTTTTTTGTTTTGTCACCCTTAAGAACTGGGCTTGGTCCTGAGCTGCTAAAATCTCTTACACAATGTTTGACAGTATCTAATCGAGTGTTAATGTTTTGAATGGTGTCAAACTACCTTCAACTCTCCAACCACAGTTGGGTCTTCGTCCCCATTTTCATTCTTGCCTCGCTGCAGTTTGAAGGTGCTGCAGAAATCAGTCAGTCCTTTGAATTCTGCCACAGTCTCCAGTTCGCAGTCGTACACCTGAGAATACAGTCACATTTAAAGTAATCTCACATTTAAAGTCATCTACAGCTCAGGAGAGCTTCTGCACAATCTGCAACACTTAGGCTGGGCTGCACCAACAAGGAAGAACTTTTAAACCTGATTAAGTCATTGTTTAAACTTTAAAACTAGCTTAAAATTAAGAAAGATTAAATGTAAAGTTTAGTTTTTACTCTAAAACTAGATTAAATTAAATTATGTTGCATCGAAACTTTGAACTCAAAATTAAAATGTGATCCAGTATTAACTTAGACCTGCGCTTGAGGACTTTTAACTTTTAAAATGGCTGCCCTATTTTAGATGGATTGAGTAAAATAATCAAGTTCCTCAAAGAAAGAAAAGGGACAGACTCAAACCATCTCTTCTGTCTTCACTCCAGTTCATCCGGTTGCGGCCAGGCAGTAACTTTTGTTTCTGTGCTGTGTTCTGTTTTTAATCTTTTATTATTGGGCCACATTGCTCCATTAGGTCTGCCAACAAGTTTTTCTCAAAAGAGGAGAAATTAGAGCTTCTCTACTGAGCCATTATAAATAGGCTAACTAGGCTAACAATGTTTTTTTAGCTAGCTAGCAAACAATGTAAAATTTTGTTAACTTTTTAGCTAGCTAAACATCTTTGGAACATCATCAGAATGAACAGTCAGGCGACTTACTGTATGCACCTGGTGAGCAACTCACATTGGACTGAATGGGTGCCATCTTTACATACTGTATCTAGTCCAATATAATACATCTATGCGTTTTAACTTTTTAGCTAGCTAGCAAACAATATTGTTTTAGTTAAACAGGACTCAAATTTATTTTTTATTTATTTATTTTAATTTGTGTAAGCAAGCATCTCAAAACTGACTAAACTCATCAACAGACAAAAAAATTACTACATGGAAATGTTTTTAATTGTGCAACAGAGCTCTGCTTAATTTTTAGTATGGATTTACTTATTTTAAAACTACCTTTGCTAAACTCTGATTAGAACCAATCTAATCTAATATTAAATTAATCTTTGTTGGTCCAATCCAATCTTAGTGATGCTCATTGTTTACACAGACATGACATACAACAACATACAAGTGAATAAATACTGTAAAGTGTTGTGTTGGAAAAGGTCAACTTACTTTGAGGGTGTCATATCCTTTTTTGAGGTACGGGCCACATTTCTCCTGGTCTCCAGTTGAAGCGTAGAATTTACTCCACCAATCAACTGTCTCTTTTTCCTAAAAGATTGAATTGCACAGTTTTAATCTTCATGTAAATGGTTCTCGGCATTTATTTTAAGAATCTGAAATCTCGGTCATATTCTCTTGTTTACTCTCACCTTCTCTACATGCTTTGGAGAAAGATGATGCAGTGTGTGACACAAAACAGAAAAGAAGTCACAAGTACATACACATACAGCAGTAACATAAATGCAAACACACACATATATACAGTATATACAACAGGCTACACATATCGACAGGAAAGTGAAGTAGTGAATGACAGTGAAGGAGAGGTTGATGAGGAGATCCTGGTTGCAATTTCACGATTGACAGCAAATCTGAAAACAAGGGCGTAACAAAGGGAAAGTTCAACTGCATTAAGGCCCCGGGCCTCTAGGGGGCCTACTAACATCACCTGTCCCTTCATTTGCAACATGGTCCAGTGGTTTAGTGGCATCCATGCCTGCCAATGTAATGTTTTTCATTCTTGACTTATTTAATGGTGACTCTCCTTTCTTTCACAGTGTAGCATTGATTAACAGTATTAAGTAACATTTCTGCTCTGGCACCTGTGAGACTTGTGTTATTCAATGTTTTCAGTTTCTATTAAATTTAAAGGAATAGTTTGACATTTTAGGCTTATTCGTTTTCTTGCCTTGAGTTAAATGAGAAGACTGATACCCTGTCATGCCTGTTTGCTAAATATGACGCTACAGCTATCAGAGCTGGTTAGCTTAGCTTGCTATGGTGCCTGAAGTCACAGTCTGTCCAGGATTGTCCTGGGTGTCAGACAAATATCTAAACACTAAATTGTCCTGGATTACACTACAATTAATATAATTATAATATCACACTTGGTTACATCACTTCCATAAACGTTTATCACGTTCTGTCCCACTTGTCTGTTTAATCCATATAAAAAAACAAAGTGTAAAAGCAACAAATTGTCTTTTATGTACCAGACAATTTTTTGGTCAGGGACAGTAACTTCCTGGAGCCTCGTCATTAGCAAGCAGTAGCAAGAAAACCAGTGGAGACACCTGGAAGTGATCTCTAAAGGATGGACAGACAGAGGCAAACTCGCCGTTTCCCCCAATTTCCAGTCATTATGCTAGGCTAACGGCTAATAGCTATAGCTTCATATTTGGTCCACAGTATCAATCTTTTCATCTTACTCTTGGGAGGAAATTAAATAAGCACATTTCTCAAAATGTCAAACTTTTGCTTTAAGTAGAATATTTAAAACTGTGCTTCTAGCAACATCACAACAGTGATGGTCTGATATTAAAATCAGGTTCCATGTGAGTTAGATCCTTGAGGACATAATTTGCTCTGGTGCCAATTTCAATGTTACGCCCCTGCTGTGAAAAAAATTATTAAATGTGTTCATTAAATCAGTGAGCAATTAAAATAAGTACAATTGCAGTTATTGTGACGATTCCCACGTAGATTAGTGGCATTGTGGATTAAGTGATCGCAGCCTTCCAGTGTCATTGGTGCCCAGCCTTGTGAATTAGAAAGCGATAGGCTAATAATTAACCATACATACAAAGTGGGAGGTAGGGGAAGCCATTTTGTTGACAGCAGCTGACATGCTGTACATGAACTGTAAGCCAGAGTAATACAGTTTGTCAAATTTGACCAGAGTCAAATTCTGCACTTCTTAGTGACAAGAAGACAACTTAATGCGTGTTTGAGACAGAAGAACAGTTATGAACAACATGAAGAAGAGGTCACCTTTGTGATACAGTGGTGGTGTTTACCTGAGTCTCTAGCAGCGGTCTTGTTTCTTCCATGTTAATGGCGACATGTTTGGAAGGAGTAGCCATCATCAGAGCCACTGTAAACAGTGCAAGGCCAATATTAGAACAAGGCTTTTCTTCTCCTTGTGTCTCTGAATATTCTGACTTTAGCCTCCTTACTTTTGGACGACATGGCTCCCTCTGCGGTGATGACATATGGGTCACATCTGAACTGCTCCAGACTGGTGATGGTGCACTGACCCACCACTGGCTTCCTGCCAAACGGACGGTGGTCAATCACCTTCAGTACAATGGGAGGGGTGTACATCTCATCCTTTGGAAGGAGCTGGATGGAGGATAAAGGGAATATGTCAGAGAAAACAGAATTTAAATTTATAGTATCGTGCAAAAGCTTTAAGATTCTGAAAGGGATAGTCACTTAGGTGTTTTAAAGGCTTGGTTTGGATTCACTGAAGTCATACAATAACACAAACTAACTAACAGATTGAGGCAGTGGTAGGGCAGTAAATCATGTATTCTGCAAGGTGAAAATATTGATTTTCCCAATGAAGTTTGGTTGTAGAGAGCAATATTTGGCTTATATAACAGCATTTTTTGAGGGCAAGGTAAAACAATGAAAAAAAATACAGTGTACACTTAAACAGATATTGATTTTTTAGGTGGCTAAAATACTTTTTTTTTGCCAACTCTGTCAACAGCAGTACATTGCTTAGCTTCCTAGACTGACACTCCCGCTGCTTCTCCAAATTGGGAGCATGACTATGGATAAGTATCTCAAACAACCCCACTTCAAATAATCCAGACTAACTCTTTAATATTTAATATTTTCTTCTCCATCCAACACCCTCTAGCACGTATAAGCCTGATAATTACCACTTTGACGAAGAGGACAGAGCTGGGAAAGTTCGGGCTCTTCTTCATGTTCTTGATGACAGCCGACTCCACCCTCTGCCCGCCACACTCCACCACCAGGCTGGGTGAAGACACTGCAGCCAGCTGGAAAGGCTTCATGTTCCTCAGGCCCCATGCTAGAATCTGGACACACACACACACACACACAGGAGAGATTTTAGAGACCTTATATGTATCAGTTCAAAAGGACAGTGTCTATCTAAGATTGTGTGTCACCTCCACAGCAGTGAGCTGCACCACAGGGCGGATGCCCTGAGGAACCATGTAGAGGTTCTCTGCTCTCTTTGGGGGAACCAGGGGAAGCTCTGACTCACCAGACTACAAAGACACAGACAAGAAAGTTTATGTTTTACAGTACATTTAAATTTAATCAGCATTGGGGGAACTATTTCCTACTCACTATGTGAGTCAGTCTCTCTGTGATAAAGGTTTGTATTTGTAAAACATCAGAGGACTACTTCTACTAAATCATAACTTTCAGGGCAAACCTTGTCTTTGAGGATGAGTTCTGCAGCCACCAGTGCCTCCCCCGCCCTGTGACCTTTCTGGATGATGGGGTGCCACAGCAGTTTTGGAGTGTGATCCATTCCCGGGTTCAACTTCACTATAGGAGTGCAGACACTGCGGCCAAGCAGCTCGTCCTTCCCCTGTGCAGAAGATGATATGCTACAGTTATATTTTTATGCCTGTAGCTGATGCTATTAACCTGAATACTAGCATAGAATTGTTTAAGTCTACTAAACTATGTGTACAAAAAATGATGAGCACAAAATCAGAATTGTGACAATGGAGTGTGCCCATTATGTGCACATTCCTATAAAGAAGACGAAAACAATGAAAAGAAAGACATCAAGTGTTCTTTGAAGACAGTTAAGGCTATAAAAGCCAGTAGAGGGCCAATGGACATTTTCTGCTTGAGAGATTTGCTAATTTACTGTTTCTCAGTGAAAGCATTTTTGTCTTTCCATATAGAAATGATCTGCACTTAGATGTATCATAAAGGTATTTTATTAAAGCCACAACAAGGAACTTTCATTTTATGTTGATTTTGAAGGTCCCCGTGGACAAAAGCCACTGGTGTTTCCACTGCAGTAACCACAAAATATAATGATCTAAATTAAAATCTCCTCTTTCTTCTTTTTTACTGGCATATATAAATTTTCCCAGACATAATTTTGCCTGGGAAAATATAAACAAGCTCTTTTGGTCTGCATACCGTAAAATTGTTTCATATGATTTCAATGACAACCAGACCCAGTGGCAGGGATTAAGAATAACTATATAGACATAGCGTATCTTCTTGCTAATGGTCTCATTTGCTTATGTTAAATAATATAAAGCATAACCTTTTAAAAACTCTTTGTAGTGCATTTCATTATTTGCCATGCATGTGAGTTATACAAATGCTTTCTTTAAGTAAAGCTGCCACAACCTACCACTTGGTCACTGTCGTAGAACTCCAGTGCAACATCAGGGGGCTGCTGAGCAATGTTCTGGGGGTCTCCATAAATCTCCACGTCATTGAAAATCAGAGTTTGGTCCCAGGTTGGGTTCAGTGTCGCTCTCAGCTTCTCTGTTGTCTTACTAACATGCAGGAATGAGATGTGTGCATATGGATCTGTGAAGGAAAGAAAAAAGTAGGTGTAATGGTCACGTTTTCACGACTCATTCATTTCACACCCATTTCATTTGAAATGAATAATTAGAATTTTTTGATCTGAAATCCATCAGTAGTATTAATATTGATATTAGTCATTAGTCATTTAATTATATTTTTGACCAGCACAGTGCAATCTTACCAGAAAAGCTATCTTTGTCCATTGATGCCATGTTCCGTGCTTGATAGACGTACACACGTAGATGGTACATATGTGACCCTGCAGAGAAAAAAAAAACATCATTCAGTAGCATAATATACATGTATATTTGTTTGTATGTTAATAACCATTCATATTTGTCACTATGTGCATCACTCACTGTCAAAGGAGCAGGACACAGTGGGTGTGTTAGCACCAAACAGCTTGGTGGCATCTTCCTTGGATCCCTTCTCTTTTGCCTCAGTATCAACACCCTGCAGATTAAACCATCAGAGCTTTTTACCTGCTCATGCATTACACCACACTCTGACAAATAAAAACACACCATGGCACTGTAGATGTGTTTAATGCATAAGTAAATATTTGAAAATATTCAGTGACTCAGTGAGTTCAGATCCGGTTCATGTCCTTCTTTTCCAGCTTACATGTTGACAGTTGACTCTTTAAGCTGCAGTCAGACTTTAAGAAACCAGATCCTGACCCAATCAAGCATTCAAATCACAATAAAGTGTTTATTTTCCTTTGTCCACTCACCAGCGCCCCCTCCAGTTGGAAGATGGCGGATGCTCCAAGCCGGTCC
>JAJHUR010137062.1:0-27537 GCA_027495735.1 Lutjanus campechanus | reverse complement strand
GCATGCACGATTCATTGACAGTCTGGATGCAGAGTGGTGTGGGTCTCCTCTCTGCTCTGACTGCAGCTACACCTGCTGCGCGAGGCTGCTGTGAGACTGACCGTCTGTGAGTGCTTTGGGACGGGGGAGGGGCTCATGGCAGCACCCGCTGCTCGTTGAGGACAGTAACTGCAGAATATATGCTTTCACGTCAGTCTCCAAAACACCAGAAAAAGTCGCTAGATTTGTCACTAGTCGCTTTTGACAAAAAAGTCGCCAAGAGGATTTGGAAAGTCACCAGATTTAGCGAGAAAGTCGCCAAGTTGGCAACACTGAATCTCTTGTGTTCCCGCGTGTGCGTCAAGGACGTCTGGCGTCAAGCGCGCCCTCATGCGGGCTGGCGGGGAATTTCGGGTTCAAAATACAATTAATTGCAATTAATTTATTTTAATCGAGTAATTTCTTATCGACAATTAATCGATAATTGATTAATTGTTTGCATCCCTAGCTCTCAGTGAAATCGATAGGGTTATGGCCATATGAACAATTGCAATTGTTGGTGTCTGTAACCAAAATGGCTTCCTGTAGATTGAGAGCAAGATTGAAATCTGCCTGAAGTCATTGTTTTGCAAGTCACAAGTAAGTCTCCAAGTCAAATCTCCAAGTCACACAAAATAGGACCATCCTTTTCACTTTTCTTAACAACTTGCTCACGGTGCTGGTAGAGAAAATGTCATGCACACTGTCTGGTTTTGCTGTCTGTTTTTTTTCTGCAAGCCAAATTTGAAGCAGGACAATAAAGACTGAACTGAACTGAGGTTATGAATGAGCACTTATGTCAATATTTCCATACCTTTGGTACTTTAAATAATATCAAATGTTTTGCATTACATTTTTTAACATGTGATGTTGAAAAGTGCTTTTGACAACCTTAGTCCCAAGTCAAATCCCAATTCTTTAACTTTGAGTTTTGGGTCCTAAACAAGTCATAATGAGCTTTTCATCAAATGTAATGTAATTTTAACAACAGAGCCTCGACCTACCATTTTTTGTGCAACTTTAAATATTGAATGAAGTGCTGCTGGTTGAAAACTATATTTGGTATAATTTTTTCCTCAGTAAAATAACTTTAATTCATCGTGGTTCTCTGCTGCAACTTGATTGGATGCTGATGGTTTGAATCAAAGTGATATGGGGAATTAGGAGTCAACTTGCTGAGAATGAATTGCTTTAATGTTAGTTGATTCAGAAAATGAAGGGAAATTAATTGATTCATGGCTCACCCCCTACCCTTGGGTATAAAGTTTTTTTTTTAAAGTCAAACACCTCTAGTCCAAGTGAAGTCACAAATCATTGATGTTAAACTCCAAGATGATTTGCAAGTCTTTTGTGATTTTCATTAGATTTTTATCAAATTAGTGATTTGAGTCTTGAGTCCAAGTCATGTCCCTATTCACACCTCTTATTCACATTAGGGAAGAAAAATGAAGCATAGTATTGTTGCCTTGTCTTCTTTGAATGTTTAATTGGAGTTGAGAATGGACTTGGGCTAACGTTAAGAAGGACTGAGCTTGAAGAGAAATATATTCTTATTTCATGTGACTTTGAAAGACTGACTTTCTTTGAGGGGCGTTTTTGAGGGCATCTTTTTTTCCTGCTCCTGCAGCCTGTTGCTCTTCCCGTTCCAGCTGGTCCTGCTGAAGGAGGCACATTCCCAGACCCCCACAATGCCCCGGGGCATTAAGGTCATGGCAGAGGGGGGCAGGGGTTGGATGGGGGACTCCCCAGAGACGTGTGGGAGGGGCTGGATTGTGGCGACAAGGAAGGGAGTGGGAATGGAAGCAAACATTAACACTGACTACATTTACATGCACACAACAAACTGGGTTACTAGGGCAATTCAGGTTATGACAGGAAATTTCAGAACATGTTGACATGCAGTGCAGTAACTTACTGTTAAAACTCCCCTTACATGATACTGCATATAAGATGCTTCTTTAACTTATTTCACACATTTAACAGGGACTGTTTGAATTTACATGAATAATTCCAAATGCAAAATCAGTGCTTCCTGAAGGGAGTTTTGGAGTTTTGTCTTTGACTTTGACTGTTAAGGTCAGTCTCTTCTTTTGTCGTAAAGCTGCTGCTTTATGTCATACGTCCTGTGGTCCACCTGATCTGTCTCTCACTATCTTTCTCTTTTCTCCTCCATCACCCTCTTTCTCTGCTTTTCTCTCTCACACTCTATGAAGCTGAAAATTGACTCTGAACCCAAAACTCAGGGGATTGGACTCTTTCAAGGTGAGACAAAGATGGAGAGAGAGCTGAAGGGAGTAGGCAGCACGACAAAGTCGGAGGGGAGTGGGGTGAAAAACGTGTGGAGAGGGCAACAGAAAGTTAAACAGCAAGAAAGAATAGTACAAGAAAAGATGTAGAGAGAAAGATGTAGAGACGGCTTAATGAGTGTGAACAAAGATGCCAAGACCTGACAGAGAAATTGAAAGGGGAGAATGAAAGAATAAAGGCTTATGTGAAGAATTTCATTTTGACAAGTTAGATGATGTTGGATAATTTGTCTTAAAATACTGTACATAAAGATGTGTTTTAGTCTAGACTTTTTTTTTTTGCATTGTTCTGAGAAAGTAGTAAACTGTTTTTCCATCCAGTTACCAAAGTACATAAAATGTTTAGGGAAGTTGTGAAAACTAAAATATAAATTGTCATTATCTTTAAACATCTTGTATTGAACAAATGTATTTATATAAGAATTGGCCACCTGTTGAATTCATACTAGCATGCTAATGTCAGTAGTTAAACTGTTATGCCACTAGATTCTGTTGATAATTTCAGTTAATTGTTTTATGTATTAAACAAAAATTCATACATATTGTACCTTTAAAACACAACTTGTTGGATGGAAAAACTAACTTCCAGTTAGCGTCCTGGATGCTGCCTGTTCTCCCTGTTTTCTACATGGACACATCATAAATCACGTGAAAATAGTGGGACGGAAACTCAAAGAAAGGAAGACGAAAGAGGTGGAGGGGCCATAGAGCACTTTCTCTCTCTGAGTTGATGTTGTGAAACTCTGCGTGTCAGGTTACTGTGTGGACCTCTGGGGAGACATCACTCACTGCCTGCACTGCAACACACACACAATCAGCAGACGTATATGAAAGCATGTGAAGACGTGGATAAATATTTATGTCACTGCTTGCGTTACTGTATCACGGATCCCACTTTAACAACAAATTGAGAGTTCCTCGACCCCAAACCTAAATCTTAACTTACTCTACCTAACACCCTGACGCTTCAACCAGACCTGTCAAAGCTTCTGCCCATAACCAGGTGGAATCCATCACTGCGGAACACTGACCAGGCACAAGCACCAGGGGCACACACACCAACACACTCACACATACAGGATTACCTGAGGCTGATGACTCTCATGTGATTCGGTTTAGAGGGCTCACAGAGTTGTAATGTAACAAAAAGAAAGAGATGCTATCAGACAGAAAGAGGGTGAGATATCCAGATGACCAAATTAAAAGAGGGAGGACGTGGGAAGTAGGTGAAGAAGCAAAGAAAACGGAAACCAAATAAGTGGAAGTGAAGTGTCTGAGAGAAACTGATTAAAAAAGAGAAATGTGCCGACCTTTGTTGCCAACTTGACGTTATAATAACTTCCGAGCTCATCTTGTCAGTTTCTGTCTCAATGTTCTTCTCTTATCTCTTGCTTTTACTTCGTCTTTCAATTCACTCTTCGTCCTCACACCCAACTTCCCTTTACCTTGGAGAAAACTATCCCACTGCTTTTGATTCAGCTTCAGCTTCTCTGTTGCTGGTGTGAAATGTCATTTTCATTTTAGATATTAAACCTTGATGGAGACTGACACAGTATTGAGTGTATCCGTTTTGTCTTTTCCTCAGCTGTCCCCCATCCCTCAGCCCTCTGCTGCTTGAGGGTACTCAGGGCTGTTTGAGGATGATGAGTGGAGAAGTGGAGCTAGAGGTCAAGGAATATTTTTGAGAAGTGCTTAAAGTTATTGTGAGGAGAATAGCAGCACTTTCATCTGATTTGCCTTGTTCTGGGTTCAGGTTAGGACAGAAATCATTTTGGGTTCAAACTGGGACACGTCACGTTTTTTGGAGTGAGAAATTGGGGAGAAAAAACACAACAGAGATGGTGAGGAAAATGTTGTCATTCCTCTGATGGGTGGATACAGAGTTGCAAAGCATGAGGTCACAAAGTTTTGGTGTGCATTTGTGTTGATTTAGGAGAGTTGGATGGGCAGGGAAGGCCAATATGATTGCGTGTGTGTTTTCTTGAGTAGAAGTCTGTTAAGTGCCTCTCCCTACGCTGTCATCACCACTGTAACTGTGATAACAGCCTGACTTGTCACTGTCCAGGTTGTCACTTGAGTCTTTGACATCAGCAGCTTTCCCTACAGTAATGACAAATTGTATTAGAAGCTTGTGGGTCGGCACGATATGCTAAATATTATGGTGTATTGTGATGATTCATGATTAGTGAATTATTTTTACATCACAATTTTCATTTTCACTGGGGAAAAAAAACATGATGATGTGACTTTTTTTTTGGGGGGGGGGGGTCTGTACCAAACAAACATGTTTTCTTACATCTGGGGAACAGAGTTAGCTTTTGCAGTAACACAACCTGATGTCACAAAGCAGTGGCCAATCACCTAAGCCATCAGACTGCTCCACTGTCAGCCTGAAATAGCTCAGAAAGCAGGCGCTATCCAGACAGAGTTCATGGACCAAACTGTGACACTCTTGGTTGTGTATTGGCAAGAATCTGGCCATGCAATACATATCACATTACAGGGGTACAATTTAATATGTTGTGATATATTGCAATGCTGTAAGCAAAGTGATATGTAACTAATGTATATTGAACATAGTTTTTCCACCATCGCCAGCTAGTGGTATTTTCTTTAATTTTGGCTTATTAGCTTTGATAGAATTAGTAATATACTTACAAAAATATACTTGGTGAAATAAAACAATATAAATGGTCACACTAAGGTATTTGGCCACTCTGCTGGTAGGATGAGTCCCAGTCTGTCACTTCCATACACATCACTCCCATAGGTGTTCAGTAGGTTCGCCATCTGCCGTGAAGGACCTAGCATGTGATTCACACCATGTTCATATTCCTGGATTCATGCAGTGGGCGCTTGCTTCCTGTATGGAAGCATATACATGTTTTCACTCATCTATTCAGGCATAATTTTTTTCTCCCATCTGTATGTACATCTATGTTTTGACACAGGATAACTGTTTTGATGAAAGTGAAAATCATGATTTCTTCATATCCTCATTTAGTGAATTAATTTGTGAACTGAAAGCATATGAAGAGTTCATCTGCAAAAACAGATGCATCAGCAGTTTGATTAATATTTCCTTGAGTGCACACTGAACGGTCAACAAGGATATACTGGGGATCACAAATTCATTATATGTGCCTGTTTTCACTAGCTTTGATGTTTCCAGTATTTTCTCTTGCATAGACAAAAGTTTACATGCAAGAGTTGTGATGGTAGGGGGCAAGGTGTTTGATACATCAAAAGACTGCCTCAGTGGAGTAGTTTCTACATTTTTTTAAATGTAGTCAGTGGCTATGTACATGTGCACAACAAATGGAAACTCACTTTTTACCTCAGTTAATTTAAGCAAACTCATTTGGTTGGGGTTGAGGCTGGTGGGAGAAGCAGAGATTGTGGGGATAATACAGGTTAAGAGTGAGTTTGTGCCTTATAACCATATGCATGAATTCAAAATCACAATGTACATGCCATGGCCATGTACAATGTTGTGCACCAGACTTAATAAATCCCTAAAAATTGCCATACTGGTGAGCTATCTGTCCTTTTTTATTAACGGTTTCTTCACCATCACTCAGTACGCTCCATTATCAAGAGATCTAATAGACTGCCAGGGCATATTCATCATGTGGTTTAATGGCAGTTTGCATTTAATGCATTTAAGTGAAACTATTTTCTTAAAGCTATTGATGAAGTGTCTATTGCATATCACTATTGTTTTATTGCCCAGGCTTATAGTCAAGGTCTAGATTTGGCTGTATAAAGAGGAAAAGGATGTGCTGGCTCATTCTGGACGCTGGATTTCCCCAAAGAGTTACTGATGTTGAGTGTTTCATGATTATTTAGAGGATCACAAACACCTTCCTGCCATGCATGAAGCATGACCCCAGCCTAACGTGCTCGCCTGCTGGTCAGTCTGCAGCTATGTGTGGGAGTGTGTGTGAGAGAGTGTGTGCAGGGAGGGGTCAGTGGTAGAGAGAACAATAAAGACCAGATGGCAAGTCTCTTTCTCCACCTGCCTCAGGCCTCTTTGTCCTCTCTCTCATCTCACACACAGTTTCTCTTACTCGTGCTTTTTCCCATGTTTACTTCTGCCTGTAGCTTCTCACCACACACATAACAACAATCTACTCACCTTCCAGATGTGTTCAGTTTATTCAGCTCAATGTTCTTTATTTCTTAAAGCAACTTACACCTTCTTTCTTTTCAGTAGATTAAGGATAGACCATGAGTTCATGTTTTTTTTTAAAACCCTGCCTGCACTCACACATGCACACACATAAACAGTCTGACCATTGTACAAATCCAGTGTGGCCACACCCAGACATGTTGCACTTGATTCCAACTGTGAGTGACATATGAAAGCAGCAGCCTGCCTTGTGTTGATCTAACTGTGACGGGAAAAAATTTGAAGGGGTGTGGTACTGTGAGAGAGCAGCAGGATTAAGGCGTTTTCTGTATTGCTGTGTACAGCACATGGACATACACATGCATACTATTTATGTGAAACACAATAACAGACTTTCCTAGAGCTGTAACTGTCAGAATCAGAAACGTTCCTTTTATCTGACAAGAGTTGGTTAATTTGTAGACACGAGGCACACCTTAGCAAACCTACACTCACATAAACACACAATTACATCAACACACCCAGCCTCCTGTTCTCACCAGCTTCAAGGGAGAACAGTTGAAGATGAGTGGTAAGAATAGTCTTTTCTCTCCAATTCCAATTTCCAATTCTGAAATTTCTACCCACGGTAACAACATCCATACTAAACGTGATCTGACACCGGCACTCTCCTTTTCCACTTTTTAAAATCTAACAGAACCTCACTTCATGGACCTCATTGAGTCTCCTCTGGCATTAAAAACTGAGTTGTCGGCCTGCCATGAATAATGAATGTAATTTAAAGAAAGCTGAAACACAGAACTTTATGAAGACATTGACAAAAAATATATATCGGGTCAGTTTATCTGGATTTATGATGACATGGCTCATACCCAATAAGGCTCATCTGGTCAGAGATGAATAGTCCTATATCGGATCAAATCAGTGTATCTCTAAATGATATATGATATAATCTAAATTCATGAATCATACAGTATATGCACATTAGCTTCTTTGTTGCATTTAACAATAGATTAAATACAAAATAAATATGTTCATAATCACATTCTGTTGTTAAAGATAAAAAGTTTGTCATGTTATATTAGCAGTCACATGCTAATAAAGACCGCTTGGCTGCGTTATTTTCCTAAAAGTCCCTGGCTAAGTAAGTTTTTAAAGTTCTCAGTATAATCATTAAAATTCTCTGCATCTAAACCTGCATTCTCAGTACTGGATGCTGTTCTTTACTTATTTGCTGTTACATGCGAATTGTGCATTGGTTAACAAAGCTGCAGTGTTGACTGGATATGATGTTAGCTCAGCCACATATGTAGAGATGTTCCGATACCATTTTATCTTTCTCAATACAGATTCCGATACCTTAACTTTCCGTATCGGCTTATGTTTAAAAATACACACCTGTATTATTATTTTTTAACAGCTGTATACTACTAACCCCATATGGATGTGACATTATAGCTATTGTTGTTGCATGGCCTGGCTTAAGTTACAAAATAAAGGGTCTGGTGGACACTGCTAAGAAGTAGTATGGGGCTGCTGTATATTGGGAGCCTAACTCCCTATGGTCATTCTCTGTATTATCAGGTGCTGATAGTTAATCATCAAACAAATACCTGTATTCACAGACACAGAGAGCATCTTGTTTGCAGGTGTTGATGCCGTGTTCAGAGACACAAAGACAGGTTGTCCTCTTTGTGATAAGACCTTGGCCTGATTAAGAGAGTCCGACACAGATAAAGCTTTAACTAAACACAAAATACACAGATGCTATTTGACCACCATTCTGGACCCACAACTCCCTTTCTCATAATAGCTCTCGCTGTATTCATAAATGCACAAAGAGAATCCCTTCAGGGATCAATAGAGCTGCACATTATTCCTTTTATTATTAGCATAATAGAGAGGTTATGAAAGAGCACCCATGTGGTTTTGTCCTCTTGGAGTGGACACCTTTATTGCAATATATGGTGGTTTTCAGCTGGGTTAACTAGTTTTATGAAGATTAAACTATACAGACGCAGTGTAATTTAGAAGACTATGCAAGTCTGCAGCCATAGCAGATTAATAATTACTAAAAAATTAACCATTTTATCCTTTTTTCTCTTTCTTGAACTTTCTCTGAGTGTCAAAGTCTAATTTGTCTCACTTTCTGCAAATGCATATTTTTAGCGACCATGTCTTTCTATGCAAGCAGACATGCATAAAAAGTCTAATTAATAATACCATCAGGAATCTTTGAAAAACTGTCTTTGTCGTTTATCCATCATTTAAAACCGTCAACCAGAGTTGGGTGATGCGTTAAACTCAAAAAGTGGCAAGAAAGGAACCTTCCAATTTTCCTTTTTAAACTCACTGTAAAACATACTTCGTTCAAACTCATCAGAAAAATGAAATGTTCCAAAATCATCTTGGTTAGTCTTTCCACTGTTGCAATGACAAAGATTTACCCCCCTAAAAAAGCAACCAGCAATGGACAGCCAATCTTCAATAACTAATATATTTGTCAAATCACCCAACCCTACAGTCAACTGACAATTTTCAGTTTGAATCCCTGTGTGAATGTATTAGGGCTGGGTGGTATGGCCTAAAATTTATGTCACTTTGCAATTTGAATCACGGATGGTAACTGTGTACCTCATACTATATTTTACTGGTATGGCAACTGCATGGCAGCTATTACTGTACTCATTTTTTCTCAAGTACATTAATATATCACTATATAAGTATATCAGTATAATTTCCACCCCTTGTAATGTCTGTCATCCAACATAATTTGCGTATTATTGTTTTATGCTCATTGTCAGACTTTTCAAATCAGAACTATGTCCATAAAGGAGGATGCACCAGTTGTTTAATGTGCACTTTAGCAAATTAGTACAAAGAAGCAAAAAACAAATCTGTCTGTATGTAGTCTGTTTAGTTTAGTCACCCATTTCAGCCAATTCTTTGTTTGCAAACAAAGCAGCTGTAGCAGACTGATGATGATGAATTCTTTGACAGAACTTAGGGACAACTTTTTCTTTGGTCAAGCAAAGTTGGGGCTGTACCAGTCATCATGGTATGTTAAAAATTCATAGCTTGGTGCAAATTCATACCAGTGTACTTTCTATACCGTTTCGACTGCCCACCCTTTGTGTGTGTGGTCTTTTCACACACCTTGGCTCCTGATCATATTAAAGAGTTTTTTATGTTGGTGTAAAACGTTAAGATGAAATTGCCATTCTTTGTCATTGTAGTTTAAACAGAGCTTGAAGGAATAACATTATGGCATCATGTAAAAATAAACATTGTCTCTTGCTCGTATCAGAAAAACAGACAGACAGATGATGGTCCAGCTCGGCTGCAGTCTGCTGTTTGTCTGACTGTGAATGAACCCGTTCGCTCTGCAGTTTGAGAGAGAAATTAAATTTCACATGGTAATCAGCAGGTCAAGTGCTCCCCGCCATGCGACATTCATTCAGCAGAGAGTGACTGAGGAGGAGGGGGGGGGGGGGGGGGGGGGGGGGTCATATACTTTCACAAACACTCTTTTTGTCCTTATTGCTTTGTATATTTGTCTGTCTCTTCCTCTAACTATACTTTGTCCTCCTGAGAGATCTGTTGGCATGTTAACGTCTTCTTTTTAGGTATTCCTTCAGCAAATTAACTACTGTACCACTAAAGACACAACAAACAATACAGTGGGTGATATCTCAGTTCATTTATTCACTCCCTCTCTGTCTCTGTCTGTCCCCACCAACAAAATTCAGCCCCCTGTCCATTCAACCTCTTCCTTTTGATGTCTGTGTGCTGATGCCACTCTGCCAATATCACCTCTTTGTACTACTCTCTCACTCACTCTCAAACACACACACACTCACACACACACACACACACACACATATGCCTTCCTCTCCTTGTCCTGGCATTGACTGAATAGCCTGTTACCCCTAGAGACTGAGGTGGTTTCTGGTTGGCTGGTTTAGGGACCCTCCTCCCACCTCTTCGTCCCGCTGGGAGACAGAGACATTGTTGTGTTCTGGTTATTTATTTGTATTTTTCATTATTTATTGCATTGTGCTTAATAGTGCATTTGTCAGTGATCTATTGGACTGAAAGTGAAGACAGGAGATAGAGGGTAAAGTGAACAACGTGCTCTTTAAACTATTTAACTCATCGCCCTGCAGGGCCCAGTATCACAGGGCTGGCATCCCCCTTCCATTTGTGACGTTTTTGTGGTGGATTTGTTTACCCACTCACCCAAGTATTTTAATGAAAGTCATGCATCTAGTTAGAAATGCTACAACGTGGCTCCATGACCATTAGTTGTTGGAAAAACATATTTTCAAGTGTCTTTTCAAGACCCCTTCCAAGTCTCTGTTCTTTCTGCAGGCAGCATGTTTATTTAGAGGTAATGGAAACTCCACTAACTCACAGTGGCTACGTTTACATGCAGCCAATATTCGGGTTAAGGTCAATATTCCGGTTTCTGAACCATTCGGAATAACCCGTTTACATGCGTGAGCAAACAGGGTTATTCCTGTATACATGGTAATCGTAATCAATCGGGATATCCCGATCAAAACAGCGACGCACGGACAACGTCTCGACGCACGGAGACGGGATGACGACTCCCGAGCCGCCACATTAATGGGTACTGATGCATTTCATGCAACACATCAGACTTTGTTACAACAACATATACTGAATGGCTGCTCCACCTTAAGGCTCAGAGTAGTGTATTATCAAGGTATTAATTATTTAGGCAGAAAATGTCATTTCAGCACTAACAACATTACAATGAACACATGAACAAGCCGCATGCTTGATCTTCCCTACACTGCCAGGATGATTGATACAAGCTAATTACTTGTGATCTGCCGCTGTCTCGCTAAACAGCCTCATAGAAATGATATTTTACCATTCTTCATATTTTATTCTAACGAATTTCGTTAAGGCAAGTCATTCAGTGCTTTTAAAGTCACGATATTAAGCTGACACGGATTATTTTGCCTGCAGTCAGACGCTGGTGCGCGTCACGGTGCGTGTCGCGGTGTTAGATACTGTCGGCTTAATAAAGTCAGTGATCAGAAGTTAGAATTACATATTCATTTAACAAAAAACAACCTTTTATTCACCACGGTTTGGATCGGATTCCTCAGGAGATGTTAGCGTCGTTCTTCTATGACAGGCAGATTTAACTACTGCCAGCTGTTGGGGGTAAATCCGTCCGTATGCTGCATCTCTGACAGTATTTAACCCAGAAGTAATGAATTTTCGTTTAAGTTTTAGTTGACAAAATTAACACTGCTTCTTCCTGTATTCCTGTACTCAAAAGACCAAGATTCCTTGCAAGTAGAACATGCGCAGAACACAAATGACTGTTCCTTTCGACAGGGATATCCCGATAGGCGTATACATGACCAAATATTCGGGTTAGAAAAGGAGTAACCCAGGGGTCTTATTCGGGTTTTTAAAAACCGGAATATGAGCATATTCCGGTTTCTCAAAAGGGTTACTGGTGTTTACATGGCCGTGCGCAACCGGGTTATCGCTAATATTCCGGTTATGAACGGGTTACTTGAGTGCATGTAAACGTAGCCATTGTCTGCAGCATTCTGAATGAGGGCTGGGCTGTATTTAAAAACATATTTAGCATAATGTATGTTTAGGTTTTGAAAGTCACTTATCAAGTTGTCTATTTAATTTTCATCACACTGATCTGAATTATACTGGGAGGTTTAAACAGGCGCTACATTGTCAGCTGACCATTCCCAAGTATTTTAGGGATGATTTGCAGGAGAAATTTCACTTGGCAATTTATTAAAGTTTACACAACAAAGTTTGGTAACACTTTCTGTCAAGGTCATGCCTTTAATTCATTATAAGCACATTCATAAGACTTTATAATGCATTTATAAGGCTTATGAAACCTTATGGCTGAGCTTATGGCTGAAGTTAGGGTAGGTATAATGTCCTGTGTAAGCAAGGACTGAAATTCTTCTCTCAAACATAGTTGTCACAATCTATTCTCATTTCAGAGGTGTTCCTGTGAATCAACAGTTGATCCAACATATGAGGGAAACCTAGATTAGGTTATGTGTTGTCGTGCTGTCAGTATTGACAAGCTCTATTTACAGCAGCGTCTTTGCAAGGAGCTCAATCCAAACCTCAAATGTTCCATCTGTAGACTTACTGTAACATTTTAGTCAATTTATTATAATTGGAGTAGTTACATGTGGCCTAAGTGATAACGGTCAGAAAAAATAACTTAATGTGTAAAAACAGACGCTGATTTAATTATACAGGCATGTTTTACAGCTTAGTGGTCTCTGGTCTGCATATTCTTTAACTTTTGGCCACCGTGCCTTGGCTCACTCAAAGCAAGGAAATATTACTTGTTGAAGAACACTCATGTACTCTTTTGGTCAGATTTCCGTCTGACAGTCTGGTGATTTTAGCCAGTGTGTGTGTGGCTTGCCTTACTTGCAGGCTGTTAGTGCAGAGCCTCTGGCTTGCACAGGATGTTGCTCTTAATATGATGCCTGTGCGCTGGCCTGCTGCCCATTCCCTAAGTGTAGACCAAAGACTATTCATTCAGTGTGTAGGTCCATCCCTTTGTTGTGTCTTTGTCTTTTAGTTATTGACTTTACTACATGATATGTTTTTTTAATGTGATATTAAATTGTTCTTTTGTTTTGTCACATTTCATTTATATATAAACAACGGGACTCATACAAAAACCACTCATACGAGCAGACTAGTTCCTAAGGGGTGCGTACGAGTGATTTAAGAGAACTTATCATATACACCAATTTTCTTGTATTTTGAATTTTCTTTCAGATACGAACACAATTTCTGAGTGGTCCAGACCTGTTGTAGAGTCATCTGTAGTCTGCTGTTATCCAAACCAAAGTTTTTCACATATGCCTCTATATTTAGTTTTAAGACTTTTTGAGTTTGAACAATAAATTACACTTCATAATGATCCTGTTTACTGCATTTTAAATTATAATATAATTGTAAATTTACATATAAAGTCTGTCATCATTCATTCAGTGATCTATTATTACCTGCTGTCAGGTGTGTTGGCCGAATATCTGCAGATGCAAGTTTATGAGGTCTCTGTCCAGGCGAACATATTCTGTCCTCTGTCTCTGTGATGAAAACTTCCCCTTAAGCCTCTCCTCTCACTGTAGTCATTGATTGCCCCTTTTTTCTCTGAAGTTATTTTCATATTCAGACGTTTCTTCTTTATTTCAGTGACAGTCTGACCCTCAGGTAACATGGCGACACAACATTTGCTTTTCCACTCTCTTTGTTTTAGCAGGTCTTTTTATTTCACTGCTGACGCTGTTAAAATGACAGATTTTCCGTTATGGATCTCAGAAAGCAGGACGTCAAACTCCAAGTTCCTCTTTTTTCTCCTTGATGGCATTTTCATGAATGACCACTTCCTGACATATGGGGCATGAAACAGCCATATATGGTGTTATTGGGGCGTTAATTATGCTAATTTACAAGTCTTGTGCACATGCACTCAAATACACACAGGTGGATAATTTACAGTTAACTGAATTTACGAGCGTTTGTTGAATCTGAATCTGTCCTTGTATGAGACCCAATGTGCACCTGACTTGCTTTGCTTCTAAAACCTTGTGTCTTTTATGTGGTTGAGAGGTTGCAGGTTAATTATTAAAGAAACCCATTAGTTTAGTTTATTTGTTTCACACACACACTCAATACACAAACACATGAAGGAAATTTAAAGGTATGTGTGATGGTGTGGTAGAAACCTGTAATGGCTATGGAATCCAAACCCAAAAGGCATACACAAGTTAAAATACAAACAATACAAAATCACTAATAAATTTTTAATTTTAGTGTTTAGAATTATAGTTAATGTATAATCTGTTTCAGTTATTCCATATAATAGTGCATGAATATAATCCCTTGCAATCATCATTTATGACCCATTAAAGTGTGTGGTGGTGGCTGTATCTCAAAGACCCTGCCCTCTGCATGTATTTTCTTATTTTTTCCTCATTGTTTGGCTGTGCTCAGGACGTTTCACCAACCCAAAACGTTGGTATTTGACGTCTTGATGTGTTTACGAACAGCTCAGACAAATTCCCTCTGACTCTACCTTTAAAAATACAATCTACACTGTTAAAAATATATATACATTGTGACATAACTAAAGCTCTTTTTACTAATGTATTCTTCCTCTTTCTATTTCAGGAACCATCCGTCCGGTGCGGAGGAGTTTTTATGATCCAGCCTCAGCCCCGGGTCAGGGCTGGCAGTGGGAGTGGGAGAACGATGCAGGTACGTGGACGCCTTACGACATGGAGGTGGCCATCGCCATTGAGAACGCCCACAACCGCCAGCAACCCTGCCTCGACCTGACACCACTTGGCTTCTGCTACCTCATTGATTTTCAGAACATGACACAGGTGTGTTTAAATTCTTCCCTGCATGGACGTCAATGACAAAAGCTTGAAAAATGCTTGAAAAGTTAATATTTAGCCTTCAAGCTGCAACATCCTCCTAATGCGATGACCCTATAATAAAATGTCTCAAACTAAATTTTTCTTGTCTTCTCCTGCAGGTGAACAGACAGAGCCAGAGGTGTCGGAGGATTCAGAGACGCGCGGACGTGGCCTACCCTTTAGTGTCTGGTCCTCTCCCAGTACCCAAAGGTGGAGGTTTAGGAGGAGGCGGAGGCCTGACAGGAGCCCTGCTTGGTGTTGGTGTGTCGGGGACCAGTTTAGGAATCGGAAGCTCTGTCTACCCCAATGGGGGCTTACCAGCTACTGGACTGGGCCAGCCTTGTTCCTGTCAGCAGTGCATGCTGGTCCTTAGTGTGAAGACCAATACAGGTGGAGCAGGTGGAGGAGGAGCAGGGATACAGACTTTAGGTAGGCGCTCACTAACCATGCAGCGGCCCAAGAACTCAGCACCCGCCGCCGCCGCCAAACCTCTTAGCCCGTCTAAATCAGCCACTTTGGGACGAGGACAGCAGCAGAACTCCAACTCCAACTCCAACTACTACCAGACGCTGCCGCATGGCCTCGCTATCTCCAAAAACACAGCGTCCCCACGAAGAAACGCCCAGCTCTTCGCTCAGTCGTTGGCCGCCCTCACCGCCGGCACCTCCTCTCTGGGTGTCTCCTCATCTCTCAACAGGCCGCCTCCACCGTCCCTCCCACCTCCTCAGCCTCCATCATCCAACCCGAATGTGAACCCTCCATCGATTCCACCCAAGCACTCCTCATTGTCAGCCAACGAATCAGTGCCAACCGCCACATTAATTTCCCCCGCCAGCAGCGTGACCACACCCCCCTCCCCTGTGCCCTCTCCATCGCCAGTAGTGATGAAGCCGCAGCGCACGCCGTCGTCTGCAGCAACAGTGTGCCATGCCCCGTTGCCACAGAGATCAAGCTTAGCCGGGCTGAGCAGACCAGCGTTACAGAGGATAGCAATGGCTCAGTCCAGAGCGCTCATAGCATCAGGGTAAGTAAATCAAACATGGAAGATCACTCACACACTCACTCAACACCAGCAGCGTCATTAAAGGCCTTTTAGAGTTATTTACATGGTCTGAGGAAGGTGAGGGTGATGATGGTGCACTCTAGGGCTGCACAAGTTACCATATTTGTATCTTTATTGCGGAATGAATTACCACAATAAACTCACAAGGAACTGCAGGATCAGAATAGTTGAGACTCATAAACTTTGTTGTTTTTACATTCAGATTAAGATTCAAAAAGTGTTGGTTTAAATCTAACTGGAAAACCAAGATTTTGTGGCAGATCAGAACAAGATGCATGTAATAGCATATTGGAGAAACTGAAAGTTGTTATTAGGTGTTAAAGTTGAAAATAATTTAATTACATAGCAGCCAGTCATTTTCAAGGATGTAAAGTTTGAGACTTTGAGACTCTCTTGATATCACAATTATTTATCATAATTATTAATTCATTCACTGGTTTCAACAAAATACAAAATATTTTTATTGCACTTTCACATTTAAATAAACAGAGCACTGCTTTCACTTCCATGCTGTGCTACTGTACATTCCTGCTAATGTATAATTCTGTGCATCAGTAAGACTGTACCTTATTCACAGTGCATCTCCTAAAAGCAAATTGAAAATAAAATGTATCAAAACTTTTTTCCCAAAGATGAATTAACAGGGCACTGCTGTCACTTTCATGTTGTGCTATATTCATATGATGACACTCTGTAAAGAGTTGCTGTTACACATCACTGAAGTTTGCTGTTTGTTCAGCTGGTTGAACAAGTTAGTTGTGTTGTTTTGTGGCGCAGACACTAGTCTCATACACTTCGTGTGAATGATTTGTTCTTGCTTATCGTCACCTGCCCTAGATCCAAAATACTTCCAAACAACGGATGGTGATCAATTTTCATCTTCTGCACCAGATTTTGATCTTCTTCTTTGTATATTACTCTTCAACTCTTGACTGCAGCCACAACATTCAGGACAGTTTGCACAGGCTGCTGCTGCAGCTGGTAGTTTTGGAAGTGTTTGATTTGATATGCAACAGAGTTGTTTATGAGCATAGCACACATTTTAAAAATCAGTGTCAGAACTTATCATGTTCATTTAATTGTGGGAACCCAAAGTTGTGATCGAGAAGAATATTTGATTAATTGTGCAGCCCTAATTTCATCCCGAATATTTTCTCTTATCGTGCAGCACCATTGCAACCAGAAACATTTATTAAGTCTGCAGAGACATGCAGTGAGAAATGCTGTTGACAAATGCTCATCAGCACATTGACATTTGCACATGCCCATTTGCATGCTCAAACACGCAAAACACACTCGTACAAATAAGCACGCCTGAGCTTGCAGCGCTAAATATGTACACACATACCCACATGCATACATACAACAACCCTTGTAACGGCCATGAGAAGGTGCTGTGCTTGTAATGAGTCATACAGTTGTTACTCTGCACTGATTGACTGAGTGATGTGATATCAGAGGTGTGACTCACATTCATTCTTATTGGAAATTTCTGTTGTTTGTCTGTTGGTGTTGGGGTTGTATTGTCGGGTTTCAGGCCTGTTTCTACTCATTTCTTTAGTTAAATACTTGGTGTGATGAGCAAAATGCATTGAGAACAAGTGAAGGTGATGTTGCATAAAGTTGACCTATAGATTAACAGGCAAAAGCATGAAATTGAGTAGTACTTTCCTCTCCTTCATACATGTGTCTTGTGTCAGCAGTACTAGCAGGCAGTAAATTCTGGTGACCTTCATATTTGAAACACTCATTCAAATGCATGTTAAGTAACGATAAATGTAGATAAATGAGAATACAAAGAATCTTTTTGGAAAATGGAAGCAAGGCCAAACTGATGTCATGCAATTGACCTTGTAACTGTTTACTTGCAGTCCTGTGAAAGAAGTGTCTATGTCAGAGTGTGTGTGTGTGTGTGTGTGTGTGTGTGTGTGTGTGTGTGTGTGTGTGTGTGTGAGAGAGAATGTCAGCTGAGCCCTCTGTGTGCTTTCCATCTGTGAAGTGGCATCTGTAGAGCAGAAGGGGAGGGACAGGGGGATTGTGGGAGAGGACAGAAGTGTGAAGACCCTGGGTCAGTCTCTATCTAAAGCTATTTTATGCATACAGCGGTATGCATGGTGCAAAGGTCTGAGCAGAGAGGGGCTCTGTTGGGGGTCCATGTAACTGCCTCATATTGGAAGCCACCGACTGTGGAGAACTCAGGATTCACGTGGAGACACAAAAAACACACTTGCTGAATTTAATGAAAGAGGTGAGCGAATACGAGCTCTAAATGTGCAAACCTGTAACCATGAGAATCTTACTATGGGGAACAATCGTGGTGAGGTGCTAAAACAACGCTTTAGAGATAACCCTGTCTTCTTATGTCCTTCTGTCACACCTCTGTTAATCTTCAGCTCCAGCAGTATACCTCAAACTAAATTCAATCAGGTGCATTTACAAAGACTGCAGCTGCTGTGTATTCAGTGAGGTCTTCTTGTTTGAATGAACGACAGTCTGAGGAGAAGTGGTAAACTGCCTACACCAGACTTGATTTCATTTGGAGTAAACTGAAAGCCTTACCCACTCTCCTCCCCCACTGTTGTGTTCCTCTCAGCCTGAACACCCCCCATTGTACCCTTGAACTCCTGCTTCTTTTCTAACCGGCCTCAAGCTCTTTACCTGCTCAACTTCTCCTCTGTCAGCTCTCTTTTGTCATAACGTTTTTCCTGTGACTTTCTACTGAGATCAAACTTTGCAACTTATTCTATTATGAACTCCCTCCATGTTACATTTGTCTATCTCTACCTGATTCCTTGAATATTAATGTTAAAATGCTGTTGGCTATCTTGCAGTTGTCCTTTTCCGCACTCATTTCAGTTAATTCCAATCTTACTAGGTCTGTTTTAGGAATTTACTTGGATTCAGTTGAAGTTTGTGTCAAGTTATTTTTAAGGCTGCTGAAGTGATCAGGGCTATTTGATGTAGGGCTGCACCTAATGATTCACTATCGATTGATGTGCCAAATATTTCCACAATTAATCGTTTAGTCTAGAGAAAACCAAAAAACTGAAAATGCTTATCACTAATTACTAGCCCAAAGGGACGTCTTCCAATTGCTTCTTTTGTCCAGCCAACAGTCCAAAACTCAAAGACTCTTCATTTACTGTCATAATGACAAAGAAAAGCAGCAAGTCCTCACATTAACCAATAAACATATAGTCAACACATTTCAGACTTTTAGCCATGCTAGCTGCATGGCTGTATAGATGGCAATGTCTGTCTTGTGATCTGTCAGTCCACTGCTTTGGTTCATACTGAAATATCTCCGACATCTATGGTCCCCAGAGGATGGGTGATCCTCATCAGGTCTAATTTTAAATTTGTCAAAAACTTAATTACCAAATGCCTGCAAAACTAATGCCATTCCCACCAACAACCTGTTCACACCTTTGATTGCAATTTCAACTGTATATGCCATGCCTTCGTTCTGCCATCATCATCCATGTAAACTGCATCCAACGCCATGCATCTGACATCAGCATGTTGTCAGTTCCGTTCTCTTCCCCTCTCTCTCATCCTCTTGGACAACAATCTTTTCCATTGTTATCAGAGTTTTTGTGACTTTTTATTAAATCGTCTGACCAAATGTCAATGAAACAGTTGGTCTCTTTCTCTCCTTATGTGTAACCGTGGGTCACTTTGTTCTGTTGCGTTGTTTTTCCGTTCTGTTCCTGACAATAGCCTGCCAGAACCTGCAATTCATCCGAAAGTCCAAACCATCCAAAAAACACAAGAACCAAGCCACATTATGGTTCAGTTTGATCTGGACCAAGACCAACTCTTTTCGTTGGACCAAGGTTTGGCAGTTTGGTCCGAAGAATGCTCAGGGGGAGGTTGCACACCTTTAATTTTGGTTTGGATCAATGTCCAAAAGACCAAACCAAACAAGGTAGGCGTAAAAGGACCCTAAAATGGTGATCATTGTAAACATAGTTGAGCCATGCGGTGTCAGCATTAAATCCAACAAACTGCTGTACCCAAGTACTTAAGTTGTCAAAAGTATCAGTACTTCAAAAGTTCCTACGTTATTTTTAAAAAGTATTCATTCAAGACCTCATTTCAGTTCTTCACGTCTTCATTGTCTTGCCTGAAATTTGGCTTGCAGCACAGGAAAAGCAGACACTGTTCAGTGATTCTGTTTACAGCATTGTATGAAGGCTGTTAATTGAAAACTAGTATTGTATAGAAGTTTAAAATTCTGGTATTGTGACAGCTCAAATAAATACAGTTTCATAAAGCTGTTAGCCTGACTCCGGACTGTGTGTTTTGGCTCTTGAATTTAACACAGGAAGTGTTGACTGATTGCACCAGCAGTTTCAGCATTTCTTACAGTCATACTGAGGGGGCAAAAGTGTTGTCTTTTACCCACAGAGGCTGATTTTAATCAGATTCCAGTCACAGCTCAACTTCTTAAAACAGATTCTTCAGAACTGCAACCAGAAAGTACAAGTTCATAGTTCATGGTAACATTTTCAAATGATGTCATGGAACTGTGACTAAAGCTGTTTCGTGAGAGCGTACTCATTTGTTGGTCTGAACAACAGGTGTGTGTTTTCTACTGCTGCAGAGGAAGTGATGCATTTTCAGTTTTAGTTTGGCACCAGGGACTGAAAAATGGGATTCTTGCAGATTATCACTGTCAAACTGAAAGCGAGGTCGGATTGTTTTGAGATGTAGATTCTTTTGGTTGTAACCCCCTCCCCTCAACCCTGTCGATCGTTCCCTTCCCCCTCTTCTCCTCTCCTTCCCTGGCTCCTCTCCTCCCTCCTCTCCCGTCGCGTCTCAGCAGTCTGGGCCCCTCAGAGCCTCATTGTTGGTCTCCACAGTAACCTTTGTTGGATTACCCAAGCCTGGGCCACATTAGCAGCACAATGCTGAGCCTCCACTAGTTTTCGCTTCTTTCTACTCTCTTCTCCTTCCCCCTCTCTCTGCCCAGTCTTTCTTAAGTTCTTTTCCTACTATTTCTTTCCCTTTTCTCTTCTTTGCTCCTCTGTATACTTGTCTTTTTTTGCAAGTTCTCTCTGTTTTCTGTTTCCTTTCAGCAGCCTGTAGAGTTTTGTGCCATTTTGAACATAACTCTCCTTCTTAGTGAAGATGCCTTCACTACAATCGTACCCTCATAGCATTTATTAGGGCAAGTGGGTTTTTGGGGGTGGATGGAAGTGGTGGAATACCCCACATCATATTCACCGTCACAATGGGAATATCTTTTTTGGATGGGGGTAGTGGTAGACAATAATGCTGGTCCGGTCATCATTGTTGCTACACCCCAGACAGTCACAATTCTGATGAGGGGTGTGTATGTGTGTGTATATACACATTTATATGTGTGTGTGCGTGTGTGTGTGTGTGTGTGTGTGTGTGTGTGCGTGTGTGTGTGTGTGTGTGTAGACAGTCTCAGACTCAGACAGCGCCCAAGACAAGGGCTTATGGGAAAGGGTGGGGGGTGTAAGACAAAGAAACGAGTCAGCAAACTGTCAAAGATTGATCACACAGTGGTGCAAGAAATCAGGCCAACACCACAGAGAGAGAGAGAGAGGGAGTGCACACACACACACACACACACACACACTCACTCACACTCATTGAGACACAGAGATGGCCGACTGTGAAGGCATTTAACAAATGCACACAGATATTGTCCTTCTCTCTTACACACAGTAAAAGTAAATATTGATGAACCTTAGGGGAGATGCAGCGAAGAATGTGTGCTGTCTCCCTCTCCAGTGGGGGATTATAGGAGCGAGACAAAGGGACTGAATGAGTGGTGAAAAAAAAATGGTGTGTTGAGGGGAGGGGGCTGCACAAACAGAGAAAAAGCAAATGAAGCAGGAAGGGTGCGAGAAAGAAAGTCTGACTTTATTAGGGAGAGGCATGAGAGCAGAGGAGCAGAACTGGGCTGTGAGAGTGTGTCGGCACCTGTTTATTTCACCAACAGGTTGCAGACGACAGCTCTCTGTCTGGAATCTGGCCCATAGAGGGAGCTGTATCCACAGACAGGGGAAGCATCTTATCAATTGCTGTTTGGAAGGTGAAAACAAATGCCTTGATAGACAAATTTGACTTTGACAAAATAATAGCATGACTGTTTCCACTGTCTCGTGTCTTTGCTTTGTGTGACTGTTGGCTGATAAAATGGGTTTGTGGGTTTATGGCAGCCATGTTGTCATTTGAGCAAAATTCACCTAGCTCCAACGATAATGAATTGCTCCCATTTGTCATTAGCAAAGAGAAGTGCACAAAACATTGTGTAGCCTCTAATGGCTGACTGCTGGTCCGTGCTGCTTCCTCCCAGCCTTGTCTGTCTGCATTATCAGTGTACATCCATAACAGTATTTATTTCAAAATTATGCAGATTGGGGGTTTTTGTTGCAGTTTTATGGCAGTATTTTATATATTCGACATAATTATTGGTTGTCTTTTTCTAGTTGTTTATAATGATTAAAATTGGCATTGATAGTTTCTTGTTTTAGTTCCTACATGTCACTTTAGAAAATAAAACTTTGTTGTTAAACTTCCATATCTTTGTCACAATAGATTACAAATACAGGCAATGGTCTGGCTATAGTTAAATCAACTTCTAGAAATCTGCCTAAATTGATGCCAAAAGACACTTCATATAATTTCAAAATGAACATCCACGGCCACTTTTGAACTGTGTTTTTGCACATCTTTTTTTGTCAGGCCCCTCAAGCCTGTCTTTATTTATTCAACAAATCCAAATCCTTCTCTGGTGATCAACAAAACAAACTCCCGGCTCACATTTAAAATTTAGTTTGATTTTAGTCCAGTCCAACGCAGCAAACCTGTCCACTGCTTTCTGTCACATCAAATGATTTTATACTAAAGCAGAGGAAGTCTGCTTAAAACATTGTTAATGGGTGAGTGTGTCCGTAGGAATGAGTGTGCAGCTTTATGTTCATGTGACAATATGTGTGTGAGAATGTGTGGGAGTGTGTTATTGTCTGGTGTCTAAATCAGTCCAGCTGATGTCCATCTGGACCTGAGGGAATAAGACGAGCAGAGGGACAGAGGGATGGAGGGAGTGTGTTAGACAAAGCTGAGGGAGTGTGTTTGACAAAGCTGAGGGAGTGTGTGATCTGCTGGGAAACGGGCAGAGGGGAGGAGGGCGGGTTTGAGGTTGCACGGGGTCAAGAGACTGGAGTCCCATTCAGACCCTTCCCCCCCTGCGGCAAGGACAGGATCTTCCTTTTTTTCTTTTTTCTTTAAATCTCTGTCTTCTTTTCTTCTTTACTGCTCTCATTTTCCATCAGAGCTGCCTGGCTTCCTGCTTTTCCCCTAATACTTCCTCTGTTTTGTGGATCATGCTTTATGGAGAACCAAGGATAACATACAAATAAATGTATAGATATGTAGCTATGTAAACAAGTATGTTTATTAATTATTAAACCAGTTTTCTTTTAGCAGTATCCTCAATAATGGTCCTTAACAAAGAAACATAGGAGTCTCCTGGATAATTAACAAAATGATAATGTCATTGATAAAATATTTCATTTTTGATAATTATTTATAATCTTAAATAAAGACCAGGAGGAAAAAGACTGAATTTAACCACTTGATTTATGAAGGCATGCATACCGTTTAATATTAACACAACAACAAAACAGCTACAAATAAATAAATGTACACAGTTAAATAAAAAAATAAATAAGGATAAATTAATTTTGCATTATGTTCTGTAAAAAAGAAAGAAAAGTTTTTATAAAAGCACATACCGGACAACATACTGTATATGCTCTGTCTGGCTGTAAATTAAAGCTGCAATGATTGATCGATTATTAATCGATTAATAAATTAATCACCAACTATTTTGGTAGTCATTTAATCTTTTTGAGTCATTTTTCAATAAAGATGTCCAAATTCTCTGATTTCAGCTTCTCAAAAGTAAATATTTTCTTGTGTCTTTGGTCCTTTTTATGACAGTAAACTGAATATCTCTGTGTTTTGGGCATAACAAGAAATTTAAGGACATCGCCTTGGTCTTTGGGAAACATTTTAGGGACCAAACTACTAATCGATTAATAATCGATTAATCGAGAAAATAATGGACAGATTAATCTCAAATGAAAATAATCATTAGTTGGTCCCTGTAATAACTGACACACTAAGAGGGTCAGCTTTGTTAACAAAGGCTGTGTGTATACATGTGTGTCATCAGCACATCACTGGGGCAGCTGGAAAGTGTGTTAATGTGCAACATGAAGCTTATTGAGGATCAGACGTGACTCAATACCTCCCCTCTCTCTCTCCTACCTCACACTGTAAAGACTTCCTTGCTTACACAGCAGCCTATTAAGTATTAATAGATCCAGAGACTGGCAACAAGTGATTAGTGTGTGTGTGTGTGTGTGTGTGTGTGTGTGTGAGAGAGAGAGAGAGTGTGTGATCACTGTCACAGTCAATCATTGATTTGATTCAGCACAGATCTAAAAGGCAGCCTGTTTATAACAGAGGAAGTTGTGTATCATTAATTATTAATCTTTATGACAAGTTTAAGATCTTAAACTACTTTGACCACATACGACAGCACAGTGCTGGAATTACAGCGCGAGACTCGGGCTAATCTGATCAGCATAGATGGAAATTTGATGTGATTAAGATGTATTGATAGCTACATTGAGCCATGCATTCTTGTTGGATAGCTGACTGACTGTGAACGGGGCCAGAGGCTCCAATCCGATCTGGGAAGTAGTCTCGTTAAACTACAAAAACTACTGCTCATTAGGGATGTAAGAAAATACCATATAAGATGCTGTATCAATTCTCAAGAACTCTGTATAGTGATATTGTGATGCATGCAAAGATTCACGGCAGTGGTTCATTTTGGGTTGTGTTTAAAACCCTGACTGCTAGATATCAGTGTTGTTATCTAACTTCACTGATAGGTAGATAACTGATAGTGTAAAAAAGAAGCCAAAACTTTTTTTAAACTCAGATTTTATGCAAATGGTGGTGGTGTGTATCACAAAACTATCACAGTTTTCCTAAATTTAGATTTTAAAAAAAGCAACGTATCACCTTGCTTACAGTACCATGTTATATCATATTATACTCAGTCATGATCATATTGGCTGATTCTTGCCAATACACAGCCCTACTGCTCATCAGGGTTGCACACCTGCACAACACTATTAACAACAACACAGTGTGCTGGGAAAGTAGTAATTGACTCTGGCATGGTTAGACATACAGATTTTTAACCACCAAGCCCTTAAATTTGGTGGCCCAAACTTTTTGGAGTTGTTGAAAGGGCAATTTAAGGCAACTTAAGAGTCTTCCTTAAGTGTGAGACTTTCGTTGTCCATTTTTCCAGTGAATTGTGATGTGATGTTTCCTGAAAGAATTGTTTCTGATGAAAACGAGGTAGACTTCTCGGCTGGTTTAGGAAACTGGAGGCACACACCGCAGTATATTATGTTCTCAAATGTGCCATATTCTAGCCACAAAACACTGCTGGTTAATTTTTTTCATAGTCCGCCTGTTGTCTCTGGTTCCTCTGTAAGGATTGTGTGAGCAGTTTGAGAAACCTTTGTAAACCCATAGAATGCAACTAGTACTGCTAGTTGTTCTTATTGAATGTTGAACTAAAAGCTGCAAAAGGATTTGATTTTTGTGGAGCTGCAATGTTGTGTTGGCAAAGCTGTGCAGTATGGGGGTAAAACTTGGAGGCCACTGGGGTACACCTGCATGGAATATTTGGTGGCTTTTTTCGGCCAACGGGCCATGGTTAATGTCGAACCCTGACCAGGTTCCTGTGGGATGGACAATTACATGGCATTGCCAGGGTCTGTAATGGGAAAGGAAAAATGAAGCACAAGTGGTCAAGATGGGACATTTCATACACCGCACTCTATTCAGTGTGATATAGTACAGTTATGTACACAGCATAAACTAAACAGAAAATCATAGGCCTCTTTTCATAAATTTGAGCACAGTCAATAGATCTACATAGGAGAGAGGGTCAACACAAAACATTTCATCACTTCTGCAGGGCTCAGGCTAAATGATAATTTTGTCTGTTATGATGGTCACTGTTTCATGTGAAGCCAATATAAATTAAATTCTCACTGTGATTTGAGAAAAGCCTGAAAAGAAAAAGATAAAACAACTGATCTTTCCTCTGGTTTCACAGCTCCACAGAACATGTCATCGACTTTGTCGTGGAGGCAAATAAACTCTGACACACTAGTCTTTTTTTGGATGTTGTTGGGCATTCCAGATGCAATGTCAGTTGTCGTCAACTAATAACATGGCATAACATTATCAATTGTTGCCAATTTTCATTCCCAGTGCCTTACATCTGTTGGATCAAGCTATTATCGGTCTAATGTTGTGTTGTCTGAACTTGGAATTAGACAAAAAAAAGAGTTGTCTACAATTATTAGACCTCTCCATGGGTGACAAGAACTGAATTAAGCCCAAGTTGTACTTTATGCATCTGTGTGGGTGAAAGGGTTCACATGAGGGGTCTGTGTGGACGTATGCAGCCCAAAATACTGTATATGACCATACAAACTATAAATGCTGACAAAACATGCCGGTGCCCAGTGCACGTCTACTGTCCAGTTCCATTTTTAGAGCAAGCCTGTGTCCAGCCCCACGACAACAAAGATCATGAGACTGAGTGAGCGTGTGGAGAAATAACACATAAACCCCTGAATAGCTCTCATCATCTTTCCTTTTTTTAATCAGAATAGAAGCCTGTGCAGGTTCTCTGTAGACTTCTTAGGGTGGCTGAATATAATGTGTCTTGACGGATGTGTGCTGTCACTCGTCCCACTGCTTCTCTACTCATGTACTCACCCTCTGTAGTAATTTACTCCACTACTTTATCATCGCTATAGGCAGAAAGGGAAGCTCACCGCTGTTGTATGTGCATCAGATTTCCATTAATGTGTCTGAACCTTGTCATGTCTGTTAAATTGTGTTTTTTGGAAGCTCAAAGTGGACCAGCATTACCTGCTGACATGTTAATTTGTTTTCATGGCTGATTACATCAGTGATTTCTGTTGTTCACTCACTCTGTATGTTTACTCTTCTTCTACTCACACTTGATGTTTTGCTTTTTCTCTCTAAGTGTGTGAACTAACACCCCGTTTCACACACACAGTCATTCTCTCATGCTCTTACCCTCATCCAGACTAATGCAGACTTACACACAGACACATCCCAGTGAGTCATTCACTCGCGTGTCGTCATGTGTCGCTGAGTGGGGTTAAGTGAAAGCAGCTTAGTGTACTGACAGAAAGCCTGTTAAAGCTAAACCAACAACAGATCATCAGTGCACTCTGTCCTTCTGCCTGTCACACTGCCTACAGTCTGTTAGTATGAGTGACTGTGTTTGCAGTTGTACAATAAGAAGGGTTCAACTGTGGCTCCTTCAATAGCTCAGCTGGCAGAGTGCAGGACTGTAAAAATGCTGGCATCCTTTGGCTAAATCAACACTAGTAAGTTTTAAAATGCAAACGGTCTGATTACTGCACTCTC
>JAJHUR010137061.1:0-23959 GCA_027495735.1 Lutjanus campechanus | reverse complement strand
AAAGTATGTAAGTATAATGAGGAAAATGCATATGTGTAAAGTGCCATGGTTTGGGGTGTTAGTTCAGTCATTTCCTGTTTTATTTTTTAAAGTATTACCCATGTGTCTTGGTGTACTTCATCAGTGGCAGATTCAGGCTGTTTAAGTGGCAGAGGCAAATAAATAAATAAATAAATGAGGCACAATGAATGCCATTTCTAGACTATTGATTAATTAGCAAGGAATACATGTTTATTCAGTTAAATTCTTATTGGCAATGAATTGATTAATGATTAATCGTTAACTTCCTATAGAATCTGACAGGAAATATCTGACTTATTTCATTTCTTTATCTATGATCAAAGTAGTTGCCGACTAATCATAATCAATCAACTAACCATGTCAGCTGTTCATGAATATACTGTTGGACAGTTTAATTTATGACTAAGCATTTTACATTACAAGCCCTTCATATGTTTTGTGTGCAAATTTCTTCTTCTTCTTCTTCTTCTTCTTCTTCTTCTTCTTCTTCTTTTACAGGTCATCATCTGCTTGCTGGCAGATCAGCCCAACCCAGAATGGATCAGTATATTTGATGTGGCATATAGGCTTTTTACACCGGATGTCCCTCTTGACGCAGCTCTTTTGATTTATCCATGCTTGGGACCAGCAGTTTGGGAACGCACTGGCTTGTGCATCCCCAGTGGTTGAAGAGCAAACCAGGGTTCAGTGTCTTGCCCAAAGACATTTCGACATGTGGCCAGACAGAAGGTAAGATTGAACCACTGACCCCTGTGATCAGTAGACGACCCGAGCCACAGCCATTACAAGGAGTACTTAAAGTGATACTCCACTTCCGCATGTGCGTCCATTAAGATATATACGAAGTCTTGTGAGATCGATGCCATGTTTACATCCTACTGGCTACATGCTACAGTTGACATTTCTGCTAAAAACATGGTGTAAATGGCGTCTTTTGCGGTTATTTTTTAATGTCACAGCTCGTGGACACTTGGATTACACCACACAAGCAAGATGGAGACATTTTGTGTTTGTTTTGTGTGCTTTTTTAAACGTTTTATCCGTGGTCACCGTTCACTGCCATTGTACTGGATGAGGCTGCTACCCTGTTTCTCCTAAAACTCCAGGATTGTTTTGTGAACTGAAGACCTTCACACATCATCACATCGGCATAGTGCTGAGTACATACTGAATGGCTTATTCTCACTTTAAACTGTGAAATAAACACAGTGAGGTAAAAACTGAAATATAGTAAAGTAGGAGCAGGAAGTGGCATGAAAAGAAAACCACTCAAGTAAAGTACAAGTACCTCAGATTTGCACTGAAGTACAGTACTTGAGTTAATATACTTAGATTCAACCACTGGTGAGCACAAATTTTTTATTGTTTCCTACTGTAAAACTCAATAAAACATTACAATTGTAACTCTGAGTCACAGGTATAATTTCCATGAACAAACACAACCAGACTGCAGTCTCTATTGAGGGCTTAAAGCTGGAAATAGTCACACTCAATCAATCCTTTCACTTCCTGAAGAATCATGTCCTACATGGTGTTTCACTAACAAAGACCACACCATTTGCACGGTATAAAAGGTAGTTAATTTTATTCAGAAGTTTATTTGGATTGGCAAGAGGATGGATGAAGGATATGATGAGGGTCATGCACTTATAGCGATGAAGAAGGTCAGTTAGATTCATGGCATGGCTGTGTAATGGTGATTTCCTGTGTGAAAATGCAAACACACTGCCTTGGAGAGGTAAAATGTCCTTTACCACCCTGTTATCACTCACAGATGACAAATAACTCCACCTGTTGCTCATTATAAAGAGGCACTTTGTGCTATAGACTACTCCACACTGGCTTTTAGTCATTTACACAAAGACTCCCTTTGACTTTCTTTTCTTTAAGAAACTATTCTACAAAACTCTGCTGTGTAACCTGCTCTTACAACACATAGAAACAAATACCAGACTGTTCTTTCTTCCATTTCAGTCTGACAAGAGTGAGTAACAAAAATCTTTAGAAATGTTCAAATTCATCTTAATAAAAGCCTCAGCTGCTGTCACACACATATTCTGCCGCCTGCGGCAGTTTCTCCAGAAAATTTGCCTTAATTATAGTTCATATGAATTTCTGTGCTTCAAGCTTGTTTTATTCCACTTATTTACACTGACATTTATTGACTGTGAATTTTCAATTGTTCATCAACATTGTCACATTTAATTGTCTTTTTAAATTCAGTTAATAAAAATTCAGCCCAGTCTGTCCACTACTCTTATCCTCCAAAGCTAATCCTCAGTTGTTTGGTTGTCAGTAGCAACAATGGCTACCCAAATCTTAGTGGCCACCTCAGGTACCATCCAAAAAATATTGTAGTGTCATTCTGAGTGACACTGTTATTTGAGTCTGGTCCCACTGCAGCCTGTGACTAGCTTGCTTGAATCTCAAATGAAATGACTAACATGTTTTCGGAGCACCAGCTAATTGCTTTTCACTAATGTGGAGCAATAGCTCTTATTGCTTTATCATTAAAGTGCTTTCCCATAATGTACAGGACATTCATCAGAATCAGCCCGGGCCTGGGTGCACAGACATTTGTCCCATGAATGCTTGATAAAAGGCTCTAAGTGAGACTGGCTTGGACTGATTGCATATGCACGACCAGTAATGGTAAATTTACTTGGCCCACAGGGGAGTGCTGCTCCCTGTCTGTGTAATGCTTTGATCACCGCAAGACACCAGCAGCACTGGGCTTGTTCCCTACCTTTCACTCACCCTATGCCACAGGAATACATTAGCATATTGTGCTGTAAAAGAGCTGTCGCCTGTAATCTCATGGCTCTAGGTTAACAATGTCTTTAAACAAGTTTGTTTTTTTCTGTGGCTGTGTGGAAATATTGAGTGTTGGATGAAAGATTTGTCAAGCTAGCGTTGTTGCTCTTAATACTGTAGCAGCTTACTGTCACCTGAGTATTGTCGTGTTATAACACAGCATGCAGGAGCTTAGTGAATAATTAAGACCTTGTGCCATTTGGTGCACCTTTTGTCACTTTTTATAAGACTTCTTGCAGCCAAATATCTGGGCTAAAATTTACATGTGAAAGGTTGTGGTGCACATGGCCTTATTTATGTGCAGGGTTGGGAGGATTACTTAAAGAATGTAATCTGATACAATCACTAATTACCTGTGAAAAATTGCAGTCAGAAAACTAATACAAGTACTGTAATATTAATGTAATGTAACTTGATTACTGTCCCTTACAATGACTAAATAAGGTGAAAATTGTTTAACCTAATTTAATGTTTTATTTTTGTTGTTGGATTAAATTTTTTTTTCTTTTTTTTCTTTTTTTTTTTTGTATTCTAATTACATAATCCCGTTACATGTACTCCTTTACACTTCAAGCTCTTTTTTTAAATGCATATCCACAAACTTGACATCCATGATGGGGGCACAGACCTTGGCAGGATATGTGATTGTCGATAATTCACATACTGTATATGTGGGGAAAAAAATCCATTCCAATACTCATAAATATGTGAATTTTGCAGCATAAAATCTTCCTCTGAATGCACCGCCTTTAGCAATGTCAAGTTTGATAGGTTTTGTTTTGAGTGGGGAGGTGTTGGGTCGGCACGCAATGACCAGGCATTAACTTAATATTCCTCAGGCTTTGTTTATATCAGGTCTGCTCTTGTTAGTGTGTTGGAGACATTTGTGAGTTTGGAAAAATGTAAAGTTGTGGGTGCAGCACACAGCAGTTGAGAGTTTCTTGAATCGAATTACTAATGAGTCCCACTGCGAGAGAAAATGTGACCAAATGTCAACAACATCAGTCATGAGATGTCGCCTTTAGCACTTGAAGGATATTGACCTGATGGCATTTTCATACATGTGCTTGAAAACTCTGGCCTGTGATAAAGTGATACATTTCACAGGGTTTCATCACATCCTCACAACTTATGCTTTTGTGTCACAATATTATATTTCACAATGTTTTCATCTCTGCCACTCAGCCAGAATAATTTAACGCTCAGATGCCTCGATGTTGTTTGCAAGTCAATATTTCAAGTGCTTTAAGTGAGAGGAGTCAATAGCAAATTGGACGTATTCTGGCTTTAATCAAATGGTTTAGTTCAGCAATGACACTCCCCCCGCTGTGAGCCCATCATGCTCACGCCGAGGAGACCACAAAAATATTCATTGGTGCACAGCCCGCTGCGTTTGCACTTGAGGACATTGCTGAATCATGCAATTATTGTCTGGATGAGGAATGTCGATAACTGCCTCATACTTGGGCAGAGATGGCTAAGGTCACACCTGTAATCATGTGGGAGCAGCACAGTCCATTGACACAATGATGAGACTGCACAGACAGTCAGGCAGGATTGAGATAGGGGCTGATTGCTCCTTATTGGAAGATGGAGTCGGGTTGTCATGGATGGTGCTGTCACATAGATGGAGATATGCACCAGTGGTCACATGTTTGCTCAGGTCAGGCCCTGACACCCTGCCAGCAGGGCTTGTCTTGGTGTCTCGGATGTGGGCTATAAGGGCCATCATAAGCAGGCAACAGTTAGAGGCAGTGCACCGACTGAGCAGTGTCTTTAGTGAAGGTGGCAGTGACTTAACTGATAAAGACTGGTATGAATTAAGAATCTTATAGTTCCACCTTTAAAAGATAAATCTTTATAAAGGGTTTGTAAATCATAACTTAAAGCCTTGTTAACAGTTGATAAATATTTAGTAGATCTTTATAGATGAGTTATAAACCATTACTAAGAACAACATTTGGGTTGGATCTGTACCAAAATGTATTAATTAGCAACTTAAGCATTTACCAAAGAATTAATTAGACTTTTAGACTAGGGTAGACTGGGCATGGTGGCAACAAGTCTTTTTCCTTCAGTCAGAAACATAATGACACTCATACTGCTCAATGAGATTCTTTCCCCACCAAGAAGACAGACAACACATTCAGCTTATGCTGCTGCATTTATTGAAAAAAACAAACAAACAATCTTGTTTTTGAGGTACGATAGTATCTTTTTCAGTAGCTGTATGTTTGTCAAACTGTCCTGACATTTTGTATGAATTAATAAAAACTTGCTCGGCTTGAATCCTTGTTTCGTGGACTTCTAAGTGAAATGTTTAGCATGCGTCTCGGCCAATGTGTCTAGCTAGAACATGATGTTCTCTCATGGCTGACAGTTGCAACCATACCCAGGCTAAGCAGTCATATCAAAACAGACTACACAACAGTATTTTTCAACATACACAAGTCATTGTGAGGTAAATAAAGTTGTGCGAGCGTAGTTCACACACTGGAGTGTGATAAGAAATACATGTTTAATAAACGTTTGTTCGCAAATTGTTGCATTCTTGTCTCACACTGAAATGTAGAGACTGAACAGCATCTGTGATATCTGTACATTGACTTAGGGTAGGCCTGTCTACACATAAAAAACCAAAACTCAATAACTGTAAATAAATAGTACTATAATATTATTGTATAAATGACTACTATAATATTATTGTACAACAATAATTTAAAAAGCAAAAGTTAATAAGTGAATTTTTTTAAATGTTGCAACCATTCCCTAATTATCTTACAACTGTCCCCAGCTTTGGGGTCACATCTGACTTCTTCCTTTCCAATAAATATTGGGACAATCATATATAATCATGTTTAAATGGAATGGGTAATAAGCATACAGATGTAAGTTTAATATATAAAGATTTAGTTGGTTTAGTCCTAATAGTCTGAGTAAATGAGAGGGATGCAAAAAGTGTTGCAACTGTCCCTAGGCTCCCCTACATGAGCATTTATAGCAACATTTTACCAAGTAGAAAGGATAGGATAGATTTTCTCATTAATGGTTTATAATTGATATAAATCATTAGTAAATTAGTAATTAGCTGTTGAGAAAATCTTAAAACTTACAAACTATTTTAGGGTACCTTTTTAAAAAATGGTATCTGTGTCTCTTTACTGTGTTGAAACACTGTAGATATTCTCTCGCTGTAAAAGCCTGGTCAGCACTGAAAATGGCAAATATTTTCTTTTTTTTGACAGTGTTGACCTTTGAGGAAACGGAGAGCCAGAGAGTCCAAAATGGAGGAAACTATTGTAGCTCATTAGTTGTGTTTCACCATCCATATTTTACCCTCCTCTGTCAGAGAAAAACTGCTGCACAAAAGATAGGACAGGTGGTATAAATACGTCTTTTTAATAAATGGTGTGAACTGTCCCATTAGCAACTGAGCTAACGAGCTTGCTAACAGACAGCGAACTGACAGTTAGCAAGCAATTAGCAAGCTTGTTAGCTTGGAAAGATATTTCCCTAAAATAAAACTTTTTATTGACTAAAATTAAGTCCAATCCTGGGAACAAAATACCAGAGGAGAGTAAAAGGCACAATGCAGAGAAAATGAGGAGAGCTATTGTGATTGACCAGTGCTGGCATATTCTTGGCTAGCTAGCATGTCAGGAGTTAGTCACTCATTATTCCCTACTCACTGTAGAGAACTACATAGTGAGCTGGCTTCATACTGAAAAAAAAACAAAACACTTCGGGTCAGTGAACTCACTATAGTTGACTACACAGTGAATAGTGAGTGATTTCAGACACAGCTCAAGACCGATCCGTCTCGTCCAATCCTACTTTGATTAGCCACTACTACTATGCTGCGATTGGCTGGTACTCATTGCCTCAACGACATATCCTTGTGTTGTTTTCCTAAACCACCCAAGTAGTATTTGTTCCTGAACCACCCAAATTATTTTCGAACCAAAGTGCAAATGAAAACTGAAAATAATTTTTCAAAACTAAGTAATAAAAAGTCAGCGTTTGGGGTCATTACCTTCCTGCAACGAGTACAAGCCAATCACCAGTAAGGCAAGTTTATTTATACAGCGCATTTCAGACACGAAGTTAATCCAAAGTGCTTAACATAAACATACACAACAAAAATAGATAATATTTATGAAAGAAAGATTTAAAGGGAAAAAACAAACAAACACATACACAAAAAAAAAAAACCAAAGGAAACAAATGGCAGAAATTGAATAGATTTAAAAGATTTTAGGATGCAGAAGTATAAAAATGTCACACCTTCAAGTGACACTGGGAAATGCTGTGGTAGAGCAGAAGAAGTTTTCTATGATTTGAACCAACCTGTCCCAGGTGATCTTAGCACTCTGGGTAGTGGGCCCCAGACCATTCAGTGCTTTGTAGGTCAATATTAATATTTTGAAATTGACTTTTGGATTTATAGGAGGCCGGTGCAAAGCTTTAAGAACTGGGGTGATGTGATCGGCTTTCTTGGACTTGGGCAGCAGAGTTTTGAATAAGCTGCAGTTGTCGGATTGATTTAGTACAGAGACCTGTAAAGACACTATTACAGTAATGAAGTCTAAAAACAAAGGCATGAACAAGTTCTTCTAAGTCTTGCTGAGACATGAGTCTTTTGAGTTTGGCTGTATTTTTTAGGTGATAGTAAAGTTCAGAAGGGCAGGAATAGGTGGAACAGTTTTGGGGAAAAGATAATGCTCTGAGTTGTCACTATCTTGCTTCTGGAACCAAATATCTTACAAAGATACAAAGGTGATTTTGCCTGATAACAGACTGAATTGTTAACGTGTTGCACTCACATTTCCTTATTCAAGCAGAAAAAAAACACAACCTTTCAGTAACTATTATTCTGCAACATGAGCTCTTCTTTTGTCTTGATAGCAGCATCTATCTTTTCTATGGCGCTCGCCATTGTTCTTATTACTCCTCCTTGGTTCCAGTGCATAGCTTGACAACAGCTTGACAGTGGTGTTAATCCTGCCCCACAGTGCCGATTGGTCGTTTGTTCTTCAATTGAAAGACTGCTGTTGCATGTCACAATGCCAGACCAGAGAATCAGTCAACTCAGCGGAGTGGGCGGATTTGAAGGTCTGGATCCAGACAAAGGATGGCAGGAGTATAAACACCAATAATTATAATTGCAATCAACTGCTGCTTTCACGTGGTGGTAAATACTGTAAAAGCATCAGCTGGGTGTCAAAGTGTTGGACAGCACAGGAGAATTTTTCAAAGGGGTCATAATTCCAAAACCTTAATTTTATTTAGTTAATAATGAGGAGAAAAAGGTGTGATTCACCTTTAGAAAAACTTTATATTTACATCCCGGCATCACACTGATTGTTACATCACATAAGCTACCCTTTTGACATTTAATGGAACACCTTTAATTACAGCAAGTTAATAATGAGGATTGTTGCTCCTATGGCCTGAAAACAATTTGCTCTAAAATGTCATACACGCTTCAAACGTGTAAGAATCCAGCAGAAACTCACATCAGTGACTTGTGCGTGAGCAGCTACCTCTGCAGCTTCTCGTGTAGCCGAGATGATTCATTAGATGGAACCCAGGTTTTCAAAACGCTTCTCTGTCCACTTCACTCCAATTATTCTTAACAAGTGCACACTCTGTGGTCATCATTATGCTAATTCCCTCCCCCCTTTTTCTTTCCTATTTTTCTCCACATGTACATATGCTGAGCCTGATTAGATGTCATTAATGACACTTCTACTGATAATCCAAGCTCCTTTTTTCCACAGTGCTATTGAGTTTGCATCTGTAAATCTGCAACTATTACAACTGTGCTGTTAAATCTCACTCCTCTATACCCTGGAGCGGCACATACAGCTGAGAAAGAAGGGTGGTTAACTGCCAAAATCATCCGCTGTTTGGCTTCTACAGTCGGGCTGCTGCTGCTGCAGAGGCAGACAGTACTGGAATCCAAAATCTCGCTACAATGTAAATGAGAGCCATTAAAGCAATGAAAAGACATTTGGCTGCATTATTCTAATTAGACTGTCAGATGAGTCCCGTAATGTATTTTCAAAAATTGCAAATGATTTGTTTTTGCATATAAACTGTAGCCTATATAATCAAGTCAGTGAAAACACTATTGTTTACCTTTTCTCTGGGGTTGCAGACAGCACAGAGCTTCATTAATTCAGAAATTCAGCATATTTGTATTAGGACAAAAATAGGTGCAATGAGAGAGGGCCTCATCAGAATATCGTTAGTAGAATGTGACTCAGTAATGGTGGATTGGTTCAGTTTATTAGCTTATTAGTGTGTGTCTGTGTTGTCTCAACAGTTTAAACATCAAAGTCCCACAGCTACTGCCATTCAGGTGACAAAAATTGCAGGCACGATGTGTTTTGTCATACCAGCTAGCTTGCTATGAGAGCACTGGCAGGGAAATTGTAATAAAGGATTGCCAGAAGCATGTTCCTTCTCATAATGATCTCTCTCGAAATCACTGCAGCAGCTACTTCAGAAAAGACTTCATTTGTTCTCAAATCAAAGTGATCCATAGTAAACTATGGCAGGTGTTGAAACTGGCTCTTATTTATTAAACAATTGTAGTAACATGTTCATCGGAGACTGTGGTGAGACTTACAAGCCTCGCCAGACAAACAACAGTTGATATTGCTTAAATTTACATCAAACACAGCTCGTTTTTCTTTATCAAAATGTGGCCATGTTCTATGTTTGCTATGTAAAGCCTTTATCTGCTGCGTTAAACTATAGCGAGCAAAAGGTATGTTCGGCTCAACTGCCTGAGACTAACGAGCATATTTGAGGTGCTGTTGTTTCACGCGGAAGACGGTCCGCTTTTGATCTGAGCAATAATCTGTCTCTCAGAGTCTGGGAGCTATTTACAGAGGAGATTTATTTCACTGATTCTCTGTGTACAATGAAGCATCTGCTCCTGCCAGCTCAGGTAGAGAAGGGCTGTTTCAGACAGCGGTTCACTGAATATGTGCAAGCTCCTCTCAAACACAAAGAGGAAGAAAAAACTATTAATAGTCCGCTGAGTGTCCTCTGTATGCTGGTAGATGTGTGTAATGCTCCTTTCAATGAGTCGAAGTGGGAGGAAAACGTCCATTTATGAGCATATCCCTCCCACATTCTTGTCAATGCCACAGTAAAAATACCACAGGAGGAAACTTTTGTCCATTATCTATTAACAGTGGACACAGCTGTGTTTTCATGTGCTCCACTGTGGCTGCAAATGAAATAAAAGAGCAATGAGTGGAATTTTCCATTGAATTTGTCTTTTGCTTTTTATCTCCGAGCTCAAAAGTGAATTACAACAGCCCTGAGCAGTGTCTGACAGGCCTTGAGATATTCCCAGGCAGGAACAGTAGAGGTCAAGGTGTGAGAGCAAGGCCACAAGCACAACTTGAAATTCTGCGGGTGCTTCTTCTCCCACAGGCCTACTCTCACTTCCTCACTTTCTATCGCACTGTCTTTGCCTGTCTTTCTCTCGTTTCCTGTTTCTCTCCTGCGCACGTTTCCTCTCTGCCCGTCTGTCTCTCACTCCCGTTTCTTTTTAACACCTCTTTCAACTTTTTTTTCCCTCTGCGCGCTCTCCTCAGCTCTCTTTGTAGGAGTGTAGGAGTCAGTGCAGTGTATATATGGCTCGTGTAAAACCAATTCATAACGCAGTGCTCTTGCATACACAATGTGAAAATAAACTGTCTTTTGACTATTTGTTTTAAAGTTATAATATGTAACATTTCTGCATTAAAAAAAACAGGAGACATGTATAATGTTTGTTATGTATGTAACGGTGCATTTCTTGCTAGCTAGTTAGTTGCTATAACTTTAAGCAAAACACAGAATTAGTGGGATACGTCAGAGAGGGAGGAAGGAAGTTCGTGCATGTGACTAAACGTGACATGAATAAAACTTTAAAATAATCTTGTCCATTTGTTTTAATGTGAGAGAGACCCCTAGAGGCTTAGATATCATGCATTTAAGTTTAAAAATGTTAGTGTCCAGGTGCCTTAAAATTTAAGTTGGCTGAATTTGAAAAGACAAGTTGAGGTATTTTTTTTTTTGTACAAGCTTCTAGTCGAATAAACTTGAATTAATACAGTTGTACTCAAGAAAACATGTTGAGTAAGCTAAGATATTAAGTTGAACCAACAACTGTTCAGTCACACTCACAAACTTTACAAACAAACTTGATTTCCTTTTACATTTTCTCAGTTTGAAAAGTCAGTTCTTCATTTCACAAAAATAACTTGCAGCTGCTCCTGTTGGAGCCACTTTGTTCCAGCATTGGCACAAAAACAATATGTGAAACTGCTCCCAGTGAATTTATTAAATTTCAAATGTAAGGGGGTAGAGACTGAATTCAATACTAACCTTCATCATGGTTCGCAGTATTGTTTTCATTACTGTGAATACAAGCAACCATGACTTATCTTGAAGTGTAAGTTTTTATCATGTGTGTTTTCTTCAAACTGTAAAAAAAGAAAGGTCTCAGGATAGTTTTAACTCTCAAAAAATACAGGCTGGGAAGCTGAGGCTGGTCTGCTAATATTCTGATCATGTTTCTTTAGAAGCCTGATTAAATGAGTTGATTGAACTCTGTACAGTTCATTCATCCAGCTCGTCATTTCAAGGCAAAAGGCTTTAAATTAAAGGAACTTGTGTTTAAAAGTTATTAGGTGTTCTGAAAATAAATACCAGACATTTTAATTATTGTGAATAGATAAATGACAGTGAGAAAAGATAAGTTGTTTCCACTAAATTCCTGTATGATTGTTTACAGTGGACTGAAATGAATGCCCATAAAACAACATAACTGTTAATTATATTTTCTGTAAAATTATCCCCTCTGTGACTTTATAAAATTACAGTATTAGTAACATGACCTCAGTAACCTCGGTGGAACCTATGGCCCTGTTTCATATGTGTCACATTTGTTATATCAGGATAAATCCTTTGAGATATATAATCTTATTTTCAAGAAAGAGCCAAGGGAAAGACAAGAACTAAGTTGCTGCTTTGTAAAATCTTATCAATCTTATCAATCTTCCACATCAGCTTCCAGTATCACACCGTATTGTACCATTTGTTTATATTTTACATCACTTTTGTTTATCTTTTTGATGGTCCCAATAAATCCCAGTCATTCCAAGAATGCTCTAGGCATATAATGTCAATCTAAATTAATTTTATGATTCAACATTTTGAATCAGGAGGCTGCAAATAACATTTTAATTAAATATAAAGTAATAATAACTAAAACAGGAAAGGAAGGAAAACACAAAAAATTAGTAACACAAAGAGATCACACTGTAAAATAAAATATTCTGTGTGAATGACACATACTGTGGGCGTGTTTGCTTGTGGTTGTGTGTGTGTGGGAGTCATGGTGAGTGTCTGTTTGCTTGCAAACAGGCTTGGTGTTTATGGTATCTGTCCAGAGCCTTTCTCCCGGTAGCACATTCAGCGAGACAGGAAAAGTGCTGCTGCTGGACAAATTCCTCCTATACAGTGTGTATTGCTGTGTGCATGCACAGCTTAGACTGAACAAATTGCAGCTTGGAGGTCTCCATCAAACTTATTTTACCAGCATCCTGCAGCGTGGTTACCATCGATGAGAACCGTGACAAAGGATTACAGGGAGTCAATATCAATTTCTAATAGGCTATAGTGAAGAAAAACAGATTATTGTGCCATGAAGATTTTTCTGATGCCTCTAACAGGCCTTTATACACTTGTCTAAAGGTATTGAAATGTACTGTGAAATCATTTTTTAAAGTATGTTATATATCAGAGTATAATTTCACTGCTGTTATTGTGATCATTGTTATCACAAATGCACAGCGCTGGCTGAGTGAATGTCATTATTCTGCAATCAGGTTAGTTCAACCTCTCCAACAGCACAATACCCAATTTTCATTGAGAAACCTGTTAACCAACAAGAGTAAAATGTAATTTGTCTTTTTTTTAAATGTTACAAATGTTACTATTAAGGAAACTGACTACAATTGCATTTAGTTGAAATTATTTAAATGAAATACAATCAAAGTTGTATTGTGCAATCCAATATATATTTAACAGCTGCGAAAAAGCTGTATCAAGATATTATTTTCATGCCTGCAGGCAGATCATCAGCACAGAGAAAGTGAATGCACATGCATTATAGGTGCTAAATTGGGAAACTTTTCCAGTGTATGTGCTGGGTGAGCAGCTTTAATTGGAATAAATGGGGCCATAGCATGTGGATTCATCTTCCATGTCTTCCATTCATCATCCATGGGTGTCACAAGAGTGGAGATTAATATCATCCCCACAGGTCTCACCCCGAACCAAAACAGTGTAGTAGCAACCAATGTGATCCCTCACTGGCTTCCCACCTGGCAACAAAAGTTGTGTTCAAAGGTGCCTTGGGGATTTTTTTTTTTTTTGAACTGATTTTCACAAGATTTCAGGTTGAAAATCCACACAGTGACATTCTCATGATTTTCCATCTTAAAACATTGCCCTACATTCCTACCCTACACGCTATCTTCTAAGTTTTGAAGTTGTATTGCATCACATCACGCTACCACCCGCTTAATAACCGTGCCATGCAGACTGTGCGATGAATTACGCGAGGGGCTCGACAGGAGGAGGCCTCTGTGCATGTATGCCTTTGTAATGGTAATGAGAATCATGATGAGCTCTTGTGGCCACACAGGGACTATGTGTGAAGAAAATACAGATTGTGCACAGCACTAGGCAGTATGGTCAACGCCACATGAGGACCTTACTGCAGCCATCAGCATTCACCTTCCCACGCCAGATATCTGGCTATGTGGATATTGTGTCTTATTGTGTATATTTCATATTAGAGTATATAGCAACAAAAAAAAAAAAAGATAAATGCCATTGCTTAAGTTTGAAGAATAATGGGCGAGTAACTAAAAGCAGCATGGTAACATCAATGACTATATTTACATGCACACAGAACTGACGGCAGTTGGTTTAACACCAGATTAAACTATCAAAGCTCAGACTCTGATTCTGAAAAGCACAGTTAAGATGCCTGGCACAGAGCGATACTAAATGTAAATCTTGTGTTTTTGGATTTTGCCATCTGTGCAAACTCTCTGACTCTGACAGGGCTCTGTTTACTTTTTGATATCAACAAAAAAACCAAAGCTTTTTTTGTTCTCTGGATATCATTTCTTTCACCTGTACTAGAATTAATGTGAGCAAAATAATAAAAAAAAGCTCTGCTGTTTTTCACTTGGCAAACCATTTCTCTGTGTGACAGTCACCACACATGAACACTCACATTCTCTAAACAGGTTTATTTATGACAAAAGTGACAGTTTATCCGGTGCAGGTGCACAGCTTAACCTGAATAAGATGTTAACCAGAGCATAACTGTGTTGCTTGATGCATGTAACTGTAGCCACAGAAAGTGTTATGGGTTCAAGTGCAATTATCAAATATTCATACACCTGACATACTGCAAGGCACTTTGGAGAAAATACTCCTTCAAAGAGTGAATGTTGGGGATCCAAGTGGGAGGTGTGCCACCAAACTCTTTCTTCTATATTTTTTTGTCCAGTGAAGTTTATGCATATAGTTTTCTCCCTTAAAAGTACAAACACTTTCATTACAAAACAATAAATGAAAACATAAGGTGAATATGTAAATTACACTCGCAGCCCTCAAAGAAAACAAGGAAAAACCTCATCAGGAAAAAAAATAAAAGAGTCAAAGAAAGAGGCAGCCCTTTTTCAGGGAGAACAGATGTGCAGAGAATAGGTGTAGAGTACATTTTTTTGAAGTTTGAAGAATTGAAAAAAAACAGAAAACTTCCACTAAACCCAGATTCGTCACTGCTGGGTCAAGGTCAATATTGCAGGAGACCATGATGAACACAACAAAGTTAATTAGCTTAAAGAGAGGGGTGAGGGACAGGTAAATATTTAATCCAGACTGCCAGAAGACAATATTAACAGATTACGAGGTACAAGATACAAAAGATTTGTCTTTTATTAGACAACAGGGGTGTATAGTGAGATTTTGATGTAGTTCCCTCTTTGATTGACTGAATAGATTGGATGAAGAGATTTTAAAAAATATATAAAAAACAAACTATTTTACACGTAGGAGTGCTGAGGATGAATGAAGCAGTCTGACAGCCTGAGGGAAGAAGCTGCTCTTCGGTCTGGTGAGACAGCAGCAGATACTTTTGTATCTCTTTCCAGATGGCAGCAGGGTGAACAGACTGTGGCTGGGATGGGTTTTGTCTTTTGGTATCCACTGGGCTCTGAGCAAGCACATTCTCTCCCCAATACCACCGATGCTCAGTAGATGAGTACCAATGATGTGCTGACTCACATTGATGATCCGCTGTAGAGTTTTCCTGTCTTGGGCCGTGCACATCCCATGCCAGTTTGTGATGTTTCCAGTCAGGGTGCTTCCTATTGCTCCTCTGTAAAAGTTAACAAAAACTTTTCAGGGGAATTTCGCCTTCTTAAGCTCCCTTAAGAAATACAGTTATTTCTGAGCCTTTTTTTTTTTTTTTTTGAACCAGTGTGGAGATGTGTGATGTCCACGACAGGTTCTCTGTGATGTTGATTCCCAGAAATCTAAAACTGTTCACCTGCTCCCGAGATGTAGACAGGGGTGTGTATCTTTTTTCTTTTCCTTTTTCTATATTTTTCAGAAAATCAACAATCAACTCCTTGGCTTTGCTGACATTAAGCAAGTAGTTTGCTTTCTGTGCACCACACTGCAGAGCAGTTGATTTGATATGGAGTCTCATCGTTGTTTGGAATCTGTCTGATGATGGCAGTGTCATCTACAAACTTCACAATAGAGTTTTTCCCATTGTCTGGGTTGCAGTCAAGGGTTTACAACATGAACAGGGCAAGGGGGATGACCACACAGCCCTGAGGGGCTCCGGTGTGAGCAGTAGAGTGGAGGAGGTCAGACCGCCAAACCAAACTGTCTGGAATCTGTTTGTAAGGACATCCAATATCCAGTTGCAGAGTGTGGTACTCAAGCCCAGAGTATTAATTATCAGCCTCATGAGAAATTTTGTGTTGAATGTGGAGTTGAAACCAACAAACAGCATTCTGATAAGATTAGTCATAATTAAGGGTGTATTTACTAATGCGCATGCTGATCAGGAGGCCAAACTGGTAAATGTGATCTTGGGTGCCTTTGTGTTTTCTTGTAAGACTGAGAGCTGCAATAAATGCTGGCTGAAGCTTTATAGTGTATCTCAAAGCAGGAAAGCTCAGGAGTCATAGATCAGTGTGCCTGCTGGTCTGGTCAGAGTCACGTAGCATCTTTTAAAGTTTGCATATGTGGACGCTATGAGCTCTTATGAACATTTTGAAAGCGTTCTCAGGAAGTAACAAACCACATTTGTCTCATATGCAACCCCACGGGCCCACCTGAAGTCTGGTGAGAGGGTGGGAATGTTTTTAAAAAGGTCTGCAGACTTCTCACATCTTCTCCACTTTGACTAGGCTTCTACAGAGTAATCAAATTGGATGCACAGCTGATAATTGTTTTGATTTAGTCGTCCACTTCTGTGTCTTGTGAGTCAGGGTGGACAGCACTATCAGCAATCTTGTTAGCAGCACTGGCAGGTAAAGTTTTTTTTTGTCTTTTTCTACTTTTACATGTACATGCTATATATACATGTGTACAGAGAGTGGATGTGGGGTGTCGGGTGGTGATGGATAGATTGATTGATAGATAGACAGATCCATCATGTCTATTTCTGATTAATATGCAGCTGCAACAATACACAATGCTACTGAATAAGAGTCAAAGACAAAGGCATCATGCAGATACACAGTATAGTTACCCTTATTAGGTGTACAGTAAAATTAGTAAAATTGTTACTGAATGATGATCTCAAGTATTACAAGAAGACTCAGCTGTGTCCGCTTGACGGAGTGCTTTACATTTTATCCCACTAACGACGACAGAGTGATATACACACGCGTGACAAATTAAAGGAAGACCTTTGAATAACCGATGTGTTAGACAGAATCACCGGGTCAGTCTACACTCAGACCATATGCATAAGAAGAGCACTGCTGGGTAAAGTGGGTGGTGTGATTTTGGTTATGCGTCATCTCCACACTGAGGACATTTCTTGAGAAGTTGAAATAAGGTAATTCTGGGTAATTCTTATAGACTATTTTAGGACTGATGTATTATTTTAGGACTGATGTATCCTAAAAACAATATAGAAAAATACATGTGACTGTACATCAGATTGAGGGACATGAGCCTGATCTTTTTTTTTCCACTTTATTTTTCATTTTGCGCATAACAAATATAAAATAAACATTTAGAAAGACAAAACAACAACAACAAAAAAGAAAAAACAACATAAAGGGAGGGTTGGAGAGACACTACTTTCTCTTAAATGTATGCCATTTTTCCCATCGTTGTTGATGAATCTCTTCTTTAGTCTTTAGACAATAAGTCAGTCTTTCCATGGAACATAATTGATTTACAATGTCCATCCATAATATCTGCTCAGGAGGTTCACTTTTCAGCCAGTTCTTTGTGATGGCTTTTTTTAGCCGCAAGTGTCAGAATTTTGAACAAGTAGATGTCCTCTTTTCCTATTATACCCTCTGGTATCAGTCCCAGATATACAACCCGGGGGTCCTGAGGAATTCCATAACCCAAGAGCCTGATCTTATGATCTCATGATGTTGTACTAGAGTTAGATTATGTGTACCTTTTTCTTAACCGTATATTTATTTTTATTAGTTTTACAGACTACAGAAGAATACATAATGTAAATATGGTTTTGGATACATGATATTTTTATTGTATTTATACCTGCAACTTTAAGTCAGAAATTTTTTTAAATTCAGTTTTGTTTTCTCTTATTATTCTTGTGCTATGGGCTGAAGCTCAGTGAGAAACCATACACATATATGTAGGTGCTGCGTTGGCGTTTGGATTGTACGTTAACGTGACTGCCATTGGTCCCATCAAGACTGGCCTGCACAAATACATGTAAATGTATGAGTGTGTGTGTGTGTGTGTGTGTGTGTGTGTGGAGGGGGGGGTGGTTGATTGATTTTACAGAAAAAGCACTAAAACTTTTTTCCCACTCCAGGAAGATCGCAGATATAACACGAGTCACTGAAATTCAGTTCAAAAATATAAATGCTATGGTGCTTTTTTCCAGAAAAAAATTCACTCCACCATTCACATGTATTTGTTCACTATAGGCGGTCTGGACGGGACCAAATGGTAAAAATGTTGTTGCATCACAGCCGTGATCTGAAGCCACCAATATGTATAATATGTCTATCTGCAAAACAATGTAAACCACAACAGTTGTCAACAATGTCAGCGGTAGAAACCTCAGAAGCCTCATTTAATAGTTAGCTGCCAAAAGACACAACAGTTGAACTACAAGCCTACCTGAGATACTGATCATGACACAGAAATAAACTTTTATTTGCACGTGACGACCTCTCTCATAACTGTGTCAGTTTTGCATGAAACTGAGAAACTGTCGTGCAGCAAAAGGTTATTTAGTATTGCAAATTCTATAGCCTCTGTAGCAGCAGACTTCCACCTAACCTCAACCTCAAGAAAACCACAACCTAAAAGGGGAAGTACGTTATATAACCAAGTTGTCAGTTTAACCTTTGCAGTCTCTGTGCACAAATGAGCATCTCACTGTCCAAATCAGAAAATATTTCTGCTGGTTAAATACTGCAGGGGTGACAAGAGAGAAAGGAAACAGATGAGCAGGAGGGTAGGGAAGGTCAGGTGACTGCGACTGGAGGGAGAGGGGTTATTGCAGGGCAGGAGGGAGTGGCTGGATGTGGGAGTGAGATGATTGGGACAGGAGAAAAAGTCATAGGGCATGTGGTGGACAGGACAAGAATGACAATGAATGTGTTTGAGGAAGTGGGAATGTGGCTGGAAGAAAGGACAAAGAGGCATATTGTGACAAGAAATTCAGAACAGAAGTTCAGAAGAAATTGAGGAACACTGCTCTTGTTTAACAGTGCTGTAAGCACATTAACAACATTAACAACAACCACTAATAACCAGACATACCTCTTCTACGTGTCGTTCTCGCCTCCTAAACCCGGGCAGTGATTTGTTCATTTTAAACGACTGGGGGTTGCGGGGGGTTAGCATTACAGACACTAGTGAATGGTCATACAAACATTATATTAATACTACAGGCAGCAGTGTGTCTCTATGATCCTTTCACTATCCCAAACTACATGTTGCTACGTGTCACTTTAATCATGAAGGTGATATTATTCTATAGACCAGTGGTTCTCAACCTTTTCAAGTCGTGACCCTCCAGAGTAATGAGGTTGGTGTCCGCGAACTCCACAAAAAAAGTCTTTATTGCAGTCAAGGTGATAATTCCGAAGCTTGGGGCACAAAAGTGCCAAATTGAACACTGGTACTGAAAATGTAATGTACAAAGCAAATGCAAATGTTACTTTTTGTTAACTATAGTTTGCTAACTATAATGTAACTGTAACTGTTGCATTTTTTTGAGGCCAGCATTTTGCATATTTTTGAGTGCTTGTGTTGAATGTCATTAAGGGGCTGACACTGTTGTGAACTGCTTGCCACAATTTATTTTACTCTCCACAACCATCTGCTGACCCCCAGAAACTGTGTCATGACCCTCTTGGGGGTCCAGACCAGGAGAAAGGACCCAAATCCAGACAGCAGCAGGAGTTGTTGACTTCAAAATTTTAATAGAAAACCAAACACAAAAAACAGTGATGGCAAAGGTGAATCAAAGGCAACCAAAAAAATCCAACAGAGGAGACACAAAAATCTAAGTCCAGGGAAAGAAATAATCCAAACGAATCCATGCAGGGGAAACAAACACAAAGGAACAAAATTCACACACTTGGATATTGATAAACCAACAAGGACAAACTTATTAAAATACAAGGCAGGTGGAGGACAAGACACAGGTGAGGGCAGCTGAAAATAATCAGTTATCAAAAAGAGTGGGAAAACAGACAAAGAAGTAAAAATAACAAAGACACACAAGGGAAGACATACCAAAATAAAACAGGAAGTGAGTATGCAAAACCCAAACCATGACACCACTGTTACAGAACACACTGTGCTAGTGGGATATATGGGAGGGAGCAGATTAATGAATATACCTGAAAAGTTCAACAGAAAGGGCAGAAAAGTCCAGTAATGTCTCTGAATACACTCACATTTACATGCAGTGGTGGGAAGGAACTTTTGCTTGAGTATTTCCATTTTATGCTTTTTCTACTTCATTTTTGAGGGAAATATTGAACTTTTTATTTCACTACATTAATTACTTACCTTTGTTACTAGTTACTTTGCAGATTCTGTCAGACATGTATGTCCAAAACTGTAACTTTCAACTTTCTAGAAAAGAAAAAAAAATTATATATATATATATATATATATATATATATATATATATATATATATATATTTATATACTGTGTATACATACACATATGTGTGTTTATGTTTAAAGTGATCATCATCAATTAATTAATTATAATTCAATGATACAATAGATATTCTGAAAGTGGCCATTCTGCATGATGAGTACTTTAATTTTTGTACTACAGTATGTTGATGCTAATACTTTTGTACTTTTATTAAAGTCAAATTTTGATTTCAGGACTTCTATTTGCAAAATAGTATTTCTGCACTGTGGTACTCCTTCATTTACTTAAGGAACTTTTATATTGCCTTGATCTTGGAGCCCCCTGTGGACAAAAGCGTTAATGTTTCCATCACATGACCACAAGATATAAAGTCAAAAATAAAATGATCTAAAGAAAAATCTGGTAATTACTGAACTGATTGGTTGAATGTATGATGTCACCCAGATTCCTGCATCTATTCTCTCTTTGCATCAAGGACCACAGTGGTTTTTGACTTTATTATGTCATTCTAGATATTTTGCATGTTGTGTGGTTACCTTTTTATAATGTCAACAAAACTATGTTAAACCAAAGTAATACCTAATTGTTCTGTTCCTCCTCACACAGCAGTATGAACATATTAGAGAATGATTCATACATATACACGGGGATATATGAATATGAATTTAAGTGTGATCCCAGCCCAGAGTTGACCAATGGATCCGTGGTTTTGACAGTTCTTTACTACGTACTGTTTTGTCTGGGACTGATAGGTAAGTTCCAAAAGGCATAAAATCACTCTCTTTGCACATTTTATTGCTTTTAGCAGGAAGTGATGCATGCAACATTCAAGATATGTGCCGCAGTCTAGTTCTACAGTTTGTCTATTTTGTTAATAATGACTAACCTAGAATAAATAATGACAAATAAACTAATTTCACAGGCAACATCATGCTTCTCTGGGTTCTCCTCCAGTACATAAAGCTGAAGACTATGACAGATGTTTGCCTCCTCAACCTGGCCCTATCTGACCTCATACTGGCTGCATCTCTGCCCCTCTGGACCTACGATTCCCAGAACCCTGTGTTATGCAAACTGATGACAGGAGTGTACCAGGTGGGGCTTTAATTATATTTTTAAAATGATTTCTATTATTATGAATGTGAAACACTGACATATCACTCATATTTTGATATGAACAACTCAAAATTGAACGGTACCCATTATTTAGAGAGCAGAATTCATAGAGATTTGTAGATTCCCAATGAGCTATTACATTTCCCCTGACATTTACATCTGAGGTATTGTTATTTGGGTGTGAAAAGTCATTATTAGGATGGTGCGTTCACTCCCAAATAAAACACAGAAACATAGGTTTTACTGTCAATAATTGGTATTTCTTGCACAGTGCAAACTTGAATAAATGTTACTGCAACTACAGTACAACAGTGTACAGTGCAACATTTTCTATGTTCCACTGTTAAGACAAGTGATGTTTATTTTTTATAATGTGGAAGATATTCTAACTGTAACCAAGATGAGCTCAGGTGTTATCAGGTGTTGTGTGAAACAGCTGCTGTGTAATTTCAGCTGTATAAAGAACCTCATTGAGGCCGGTAGAGCCCAACAAACGTCACCTTGCACCACATCCTATTCTGACTTTGCTCCCCTCTGCTCCTCTGAACAGTTGGGTTTCTACAGTGGGACCTTGTTTGTGACCCTAATGAGTGTGGACCGCTATCTGGCCATCGTCCACGCTGTTGCAACCATGAAAGCCCGAACACTTCTCTATGGAATCATAGCCAGCATCACTATCTGGGTTGTATCTGTCGGCATGGCCATCCCTCAGGTGGTATTTGCCTCCTTGGAGATGGATCCAGATGACAACAGCTCCTACTGCCAGCCGCTGTACCCAGAGGAGAACCAGCAGTTTCTGAAGATGCTGCGAAACTTCAGTGAGAATACAGTCGGCCTTTTTGTGTGCCTCCCCATCATGATCTTCTGCTATGTGAAGATCCTGATTGTGCTATCCAAGTGCAGAAACTCCAAAAAGGGCCGAGCTGTAAAGCTGATATTCACCATTGTGTGTGTGTTTGTGGTGTGTTGGGTCCCCTACAATGTCACAGTTTTCCTCCAGACGCTGCAGCTGTTTAACCTAGTGAACACCTGCGAGATTTCAAAGAACATTGACTCTGCCATGATCTTTGCTGAGATCATTGCAGTGTCTCACTGCTGTGTAAATCCAGTCATCTATGCATTTATGGGGGAGAAGTTTAGGAAGTCACTGGGTAATGTGCTGACTAGAAACCTCCGCTGGAGGCCCCAGAGCAGAAGGCTGTCGAACCACAGAGACACCACAGACACCTCCAACACACCTGTAAGATTAGATTATATGGCCAGAATACATTATATCAGTTAAATTTTATGAATGGTTGCAGCCAGCAACCATTGCACCTTCCCCCGCCTCTGCTATCCAATGAAGGTAAAATCCATCCATCCATTTTCTGTAACCGCTTATCCGTGAGGGTCGCAGGGGAGCTGGAGCCTATCCCAGCTGACTTCGGGCGAGAAGCGGGGTACACCCTGGACAAGTCGCCAGTTCTGAAGGTAAAATATAAAATTATTTTAAAAAACAAATGATTTGAGCTAAGAGTTCATTATTGATCTTGGAAACTGTAGTCTGACAAAAAAAATCTTTCAATCAATTTTCTTGGATAAGAGACAGAATAAACACCAGACACAAACATTGTCAGCTGTCTGTGAACATCTAGATAAAACCCCTCACAACAACAGCTGAACAAACTTAATGACATCTTATTATAAAGGCCCTGATATGCAGCTGAAACCTTCAGAAATATATCAGTTAGTGGATTTTTTTTTTTTTTTTTGTCAACAGAGGGTACACTGATTCATCAGGGTCTGAAAACATTTGCCCCTGTAGGCTGGGGGGGGACTTTGCTTTGCATCTATAGTTTCAGATCATGTAGTTGCACTCACTCAGTAGGGGGAGGCCTATAATTTTTCACAGTCACCATCAATATATCAGTCAGTCAATCAAACCTCATTTGTATAGCACCTGTCATGCAGGTTAGTGGAGTTAAAAGTGCTTCACAGATGGCTGACAAGCTGATAATAATAATAAGTGAAGAGAAAATAAAATTATAAAAATATAATAAAATAGATTTGAAAGCTACAATAACAGTAATAGTAGTACAATTTAGTGAAATACAAACTAGATTAAAAAGATGAAAAAATGACTGCAAATACAATAAAATTGATTGAAAAGCTATAATAATTATGACAAAAGACATAGAAATTAACATTAACAGATTAAATGAGGAATGTGTCACAATTGCGCATCCAAAATTGAGTACTGCAGTCCAAATAACGAGTTGGAGTCACAGACTGTATGTTAAGATTTCAACCTATTTAGTGTACAGTCTAATGTTGAAGTGAATTGTTTCCCCTCGTTCCCTCCTCCTCAGACTTGTAGAAGAAGTTCAGGCAGGCCACAGGAGCTCTGCAGGAACGCAGGACATGCGAAACATTGTAATTTGACAATAACAAGTGACGACAAGTCCTGGCTGTTTATAACTGTCAGTTGTCAATGTAAAGCTAAGCCTGTTATCCTGAAAACAAAAGCCCACTGCTCTGAAAACACACACTCTGGAGCTGGAGCTCAGCTGCCTGCC
>JAJHUR010137060.1:3415-15833 GCA_027495735.1 Lutjanus campechanus | reverse complement strand
TTTCGGCCCCTTCGTTCACCCTAAAGCCCTCTGCTTTGTGTTTTGGCCCTGAACCCAGTTGGTTTATACAGTATATGTGTATAATACTGCAGTGGAATATACATCAGTAATGTCACATGAATAGACTGGTAACACTTTACAATACTGGTAAACAGATGTATTATTGTGTATGTTCATGTGACATTAGTGATTTATGGCCCACTGTGATATTGAGTATTTGCAGGAGAATTATGTTCGACTAACCATGAAGGTGAATTCTCTAAAACAAGCGAACTCAAAGTATCAAAGCTGGTCAGACTAGTTGTAGATCTCAAGACCACTTTTCTGAGGGTCTCAGAGTCGACTGCATTCTTACTCGGTCTCGTCTCCGTCTCAGAAAAAGACGGCTCAGGAATTTACTTCAAGAGTGGACAAGACTGCCAGGACATCACTACACAGCAAATCAGCTTACTCAAATTAACACTTAGAACTGATTTCAGTACTTTTGAAAAATTGTATCTAAACATAACATACTAATGGAGAGCATCTCAGTTTACTTATTGAACAGTGATCAAAACCAAGATTAAAAGCACAGTCAGCAGGTTTGATGACAGAAACTCTGATGTCATGTTCAGGTTATTTGGAGTAATTTAGGGTTTCTGTAGGACACAGACGTTTGGAGAAAAGCGTGTGACGTGGTTCTATCTTTCGGTTTCATACACTTCACTGACACTTACACAGGGATGAAAGAAAGTTTTTATATCACGTCAACACTCCTGTCTGCATTTGGATGCAGCGACGGTGCTGCTGGAAAATAGTGTTGAGGGAGAACTTGTGTGGTGGAACAGTTGCACGTTGGCATTAAAATGATTAAATCACTGCAAAAGAAAAGCTAACAGCTCTTAGCTTGTTGATCTTTGTACCATTAGTGTCCCAGGCACTAATCTGCCGTTCTCACTGTAAGTTGCAACAAGGAGCTTGTTCTTGAATCTTGGGGACTTGGAAGATGTAGATAGCAGACGCCGCAATGCTTGAAGCAAGCGACCAATGGCAGGACTCACACCCACAGTGCATCCAGTAACTAACATTTCTGCAACATAAACTCCACATGGCTCCGGCAGCAGGTAGGCTTCTGTTAGCTAGTATCTAATCTAAACACAGTTCAAATGCTGAGCTAAAACCAGGTAATGTCATGTTTGTTTTTTTCATAGTCACTTCCTGTTTTATTTTGATATGTTTTCCCTTGTGTGTCTTTGTTTGATCACTGGTTATTTTCACCTGTCCTTGATTGCCCTCACCTGTGTCTTGTGATCCTTCCCCTCCAGAGTGAATTAATTCCTGTGTCTTTACCTCCTTAGTTGCCGGTTTATCTTCATCTGTTGTCGATATCCTTGTGTTTTCTTGTTCTTGAGACTGTCATATGATATATGATATGATTGATATGAGCACTTACCAATAATCATGCAAGTATGACTCAGAGAAGTAAAGGTGGAAGCAACATGATGCAACAGAACCAAATAAACCCGTCAAGGATGGACGGTTGGTTGGACAACAAACTGACTGTGACTTGGACTCCACTGTTCACATCTTGTTTATCTTTAAAGTTCCCCTACACTCAAATGTATGTTATGTTCTTTCATTCCAACACTGGGAAGTTTGAGCTTCACTGTGCAGAATGATGTATGTGCAGAGTGAAACTAGAATCCTGTTTTCACTTTCATCTGCTGAAAGTGGAAAGTTTCTCTGTGCTCATTAAAGATCACATTTTCAGGGGCAGGACTACAAGCATGATTTGTGACATCACAAATAGTTTGGAAGCTGATCTCAGTCTAATACTCGGTTTGCAAAAACTGGACTCCTCCAGCGCACATACACTGAGAATGAACTCTGAAGTAGACTTACTGTCCAGCTGTTGCACTTATGGTTATGAATTCAAAATTAAAATTTTTAAAATACATTTTAAAACATGTCTGTACCAAATATGGTCATATGCATTTCTGAAGCCATTTACAAATAATGTCCTGCCAGGAAAGCAGTGATAAATGGCATATGGTATTTTCCAAAGGTATTACTACAAGGATTGAGAATTATGAATATAGAGAGCCAAAGTCACGCCCATGGACCACCATGGGACCTAACTTCAGACAAAATATGAACTGTGGTGAGAGACAAATTATTTTTTGATTCAGTTTGACACACATGATGTTTGTAAATATAAAAGCTCATTTTACAAGTCAAGAAAGTCAGTGTTTGTTCTAAAACTGTTGCAGAATGTGACTGTAAAGATACGTAATTAGAAAGACTACACATCCAGAAGTCAAGTGAGTGACAAAAGCTAATGTTAGCTGCTGAAGCTACGATACCTGTGTGTTTTTGTACCGGGATGTAGTCAAACTACAGCAGGTCTTACTTGTTCTTTCTCTTCCCTCCTGATAAAAGGACCAGGAGTCACTGATAAAACACTTCATGTCAGATGACGTTACAAGAGACTGCAATGTTTGTGCTGATGACGTATATTTTGCAAGACGAGACGTAGTTCACAGAGCGTTTGCTTACCCTACCACAAATGGCAACTTTTTCTGATGTGTAAAATTTTCTTTTAAATTGACAAATATGTGTGATTCATGGCAAAATTCAAATGAGATCAAAAATGAATTTGTCTTTCCCCCATAGACCACCATCACCACCACCAGACTTAGCCCCTCTATTAAATCTGTCTGATAAAGAAGACATAAATCCATGCACCATCGACCTTTCATCAAAACAATTTTGCCAATATTTAGTATTAACTTTAAAGGGATAGTTCACCCAAAAGTGAACCACTATTCTCTTCCATTGTTTGGGAGATTCTGCAACATTGTTTTCCTGTGAAACTCCAGCTGTGTTTTTTTTGGACTAAAAAACGAAACCCGACCTTCAATCAGCATGAGGGTGCGAAGATAAGGACTGAATTTTCATTTTTGGGTGAACTATCCATCATACTTCAATATGAACATGAGATATGAGACGAGGTTCGACATGAGGGTTGACCTCAGTACATTTACTTCTCAATGCTGCTGGAAACTCAAAAAATCATTTCCTAACCTCTGATATTTTAAACTTTTTCGTGTTCTTGTCAAATTTTAGAGACAAAAATCACCTCCTTTACATGTATTTCATGTTCCTGACCGACATGTCGGAGCAGAAGGACATTGAATGGTGAGGGCTCTCTGACCAAGGACTGCTGACTGTCTTATTGGATTTTCAAAGCCACTCCTTCAATAAAAAGGATGAATTTCCCATAATTCAATAACAGAAATCAAGGCCAGCGGCCCAGTGATCCATAAACACTACGATGATGAGGTCATCTCCCTCCACACGCCAGCACATGATGCAATATCATCATCAGCTTCAGAGGAGCTGCTGCATGTCTTTAATGTTCACATTTAAATACAGTATGTTGGAGATATTTTTGGAAACCTGCAGCAAAGACCCACAGGGGACTTGCAGGGGTTTTTGTTTTTTTTTATCTCCAAGGCCTCTGAGATGTTTACCCATTTTCATACCTTCGGGCGTCCCTGGCATTTTCACCAAAACCCCCTCATGATGTGTTCAAACCCTGCATTTCTTCAATTGCTACCATCATCCTTCAAATAACATGCTTCATGGTTTTATTTTCCTGCAGGGGGGGATTGTGGCCCCTCGGCCCTGCGGTCACCACCCCTGTGGATTCACACAACCCTCATTTTCTTTGTCTTTTCCCACAGAAGGAGCCGTTTGCGTAGAGCGAAGCTCTGCACATCAGCTCCTGTCAGGTAGGGGAATGTTATCGGCGTCATACATGTTTCACTGTTGATGCCTAAACTGTCTCTCCGTCTCACCTTTCGACTCTCGGACGCCGGCGTCTGTGATTCATGACTCAAAGCTTCTTTGCACCATTTTTGGGCAAAGCAGGACGAGTCTCCCCCTCAGTTCAAAGCATGTGTGTGAGGACGACCAACAGGGGGCGTCAGCCGGCAGCTTAACGTGCATCTGCTGTCCCTGAAGCGTGCAGAGCTGCTGCTTTAACCCCTCTCACGTTTAACACAGAAACCGTGCTGCTCAGTGCAGCCACAGTCTCTCACAGTGTTCTGAGTCAGAAGAGGGTGGTCGTGATTTTCTGTGTCAGATTCGAACCAGCCTCCTCCCCCAGGACATATTACAGCAAGTAGGGCCGAACAATGAATCGAAATCACAATACGGTCTCGCAGGAGGTGCAATATTTGATAAAAACCCAAAAACTGTGGTGCTGCAGAGATGCTGGGCTGCACATCAGATTCTACAGACCTAAGAAAACATCTTTGTAGAGCTGCAACTAATAATTGTTTTCATTATGAATCAATCTGTCATTTTTATGATTAATCGATTAGTTGTTTGGTCCTTAAAACGTCAGAAAAGAGTAAAAAATTGATCCTGTCACAATCTTGTCAACTGAAAAACAGGTCCAACCATGTGAAAACCTGCGTTTGGGAAACACTGATCAACATCTTTCACCATTTTCTGATGTTGTGGACCGAACAACTAATCGATTAATCCAGAAAATAATCAGCGGATTAATTGGCAATGAAAATGATCGTGAGTTGCAGCAGATCTGCAATTAATTTATTGATTTTTACTGACTGTAACCAAGTGTTTAGTTTAGTTATTTTATTTGTAACACTTCCTCCAGTGTGTGTTTCCTTTAACAGGAACAAAATGAGTAGATTGTAGATGTTTGTCTGTCATAACAAGCTTCCTCTGAATCCTGTCTGTCTCAGACCAGCTGATACGTTCTCTAATCCAGCACTCGATAAGGCTTCAAAGCAACACAGCATTAATAATGATGTATTTGACATTAATCTTGGCAGCGAGAAAATGACCCTTCATTATGAGAGTCATTACTCTAATCAACATTTGCTCTTTAGACTAAGTACGCCTGCAGGGCTGAGCTGTTTCATTGCAGATGACATAAAGATTATAACCACTTCTCCCTCAAAGTGTCTGAGGCAGCATCACTGCAGTAATGTTACTTTGTTGTTCAGCCACAGGAAAGACACCTGAGAGAAGTTTTTTTGTACAGAGGTATTCTGACTCACTGGATGCTTGCTGCAGTTACGAGTCCTGCCATTGGTCGCTTGCTTCAAGCGGCATTGCGGCGTCCGCTATCTGTGTTTTCAGAGTCCCTGGGTAACGAGAACAACATCCGAGCTGCAACCTGCACGCTGAAAATGGCAAATTAGCACCTGAGGCGCTAACGGTATGAATGTAAATAAGCTAAAAGCTGTTAGCTTTTCTTTTGCAGTGATGTAGTCATTTTAATATCAGAGCTCACCTCCGGATGTGCAAATGTTCCCTCAACTCTGTTTTGCAGCAGCACCATCACTGCATCCGGGGTTTAGCGCCACCGAAGAGGTTTGTGATCAGTTTAAAGAAATGCAAACACGACAGGGCATTTTTTCCCCTATTGCGGAGAAAACTCCAGCGCCGAGTGTTGAGGAGAGAAGTCCGGCTATGTGAGGCTAATGCAGAGGTGATGCACCGAGCTACGAGAGCTTCTGACACCATCAGAGTCTCTGTGATCTCAGGAAACAGTCCTGCTACTGTCTGTACTCTGGCTTTTATACAGAGGTGACACTTTTTATAATAAGAAAAGGCCACACCAGGGTTTTTGCAACTTTTAGCCCTCTTGATTGTGTATACAGGATTTTGAATGCAGGCAGCCATGTTGTCAGTCCAGTTCTGTAGGCCGGTGGTTATCAAACTGAGGAGCCAGAACAAGATGTTACAACAGCTACCAGGCAGAGCTCTGAACCTGATCTGAACCCGGTACGCAACCGTGTTTTCAGGACCTGACCTGATAAAACCTGACTGGTAATGCCAAATTTGACACCCAACTCCAACCCGAGACCTGAAGCTATAAATTTTTTAGTCCTGATAGCTACATGACTCTGTGGATGACAGTCGTCTCTGGTTCTTCAACTGGTTCTGTTCAGGAGTCTTGGAACCTTAGTGCTACCCAGTGACATGGACAAGCCCAATTTGGTTTGTACTTAAGATCAATTTTTTACTCTTATTGTTGTTACTGTGTTACTGTAATTTTGCAAAAATCTGGCACAAGAATTTATTCAGGATTATTAAAGTTCTACCTTATCTTATCATAGCTCTTATGTTTTGCCTCTTTCACATGAAGGAGCTCCAGAGTTGACCGAGTTAGTTGATCATCACCTTCATCACATATCCAGGACGACCAGTCAGCCCGCAGAGAGACTGACTGACCAGAAGCTTTGTGACTCAGACTCCAGCTGATGCCTGATGTGTTTTTGTAAGTAAACCCTCTGTATGTGGAGCGTCAGGATCTGAGGCAGAGTCGAGGTTTGTGTGTCCCAAACGGGCGCAGTGAGGGAGTTGCCCTGCCATGTGCTCCTAATGCGCCGTGCTAATTGCAGCCTTTTGTACTAAATCAGACTCCTGCTCCGCTGCTTTTTGATGTGACTACACTCATTTCTCTCTCCGTCGAGCCCTCGCTCCAGCCATGCGTGGCTCGCTGTTTTCTCTGCGAGCCTTTGATAGCGGCGCAGTAGCGTTAATTGTTTTGTACTGTTTGGCGGCCACTCCCCGTAGGTGGGCTCCATAATCTATACCGACACCAGAGATAGACTCCTGTGTGATGTCAAGGCCCCCCGCTCCGAGAAAATTGGTAATTAGGAGACTGACGTTTGGAGCAAAAGATGACTCTGATTGTGTTTCTGTTTGATGGAATGAAGGAACTTCAGAGTCGTTTGATTCAATTTGTCATCATCTACAGTCTGAGCTCTGCTCCCCATAATGCTGGTGACAGATAGTACATACTAGAAATTCAAAGTTATTTCTAAAATACTTTTTAACATAATTTGTCTGCTTTTTCTTCCTCTTTTGGACTTTCAGGTGATGCAGTTTGAGTTTCTCTTGGTGACTTTCTTTTCTTTGAGTTAAACTAGGTCCATCAGATCTGTGTGGGGCGATCATAGATGTGTTATAGAGCCGTGGGAGCCATGAGGGGACTCGGAAACAGCTGATCAGTGATGTGAGTTTAATGTTCGCTGTACGTCAGAAAAAGTGTCCCCGTCTCCCATTAAGAGAATCAACTCTTACTCTTACAAATAAACACCTCAAGCGAGTGTAAAAACTTTTGCAAAACTGAAGATGTTTCTTTCCAGTTTTGCAGGTTCTGTGAAACTTTTTCAGATTTCAAATTGCACATAAAATATGTACTGAAAACATAACTTGTGATGAGCCTGTTCTCTTTCCCAACTCTTCAAATACTGATGTTTTGTCAAACGGCTGCCTGCATATGGAGGAGGTACGGCGGATCAGTGGCTCAAACAAACACAGGCCTCGCCTCAGTGACGACACGTGACGCACGTAACATAACGTAGTTATTGTGACACAAAACGTCTTTTCCTAAATGTACTTAACTACTGTTTTTGTGCCTAAACCAGGGGTTTAAACTCAAACTCAACCGCTGTCATCATCACATAGGAAGATCACTTCAGTGTTCAAGTACCACAAGAAATTACAATATTTCTGAAAATGTACTTTTTTAATTTCCATTACTAACATTTACTAACATTATTTTCATCACACTTGACTAAAAAAAAGATAGAAGCTGCTGTTTGCATTTTTTTTTAACTGTGCATTGGACATAAAGTCAAACAAAAAATGTCTAGATGAGCACTCTGTGCTTTTGTTAATACCAAACTGTGTTTTGTGTGTTATTATAACATGTCCAAAACATGTGTTAGGCCTCAACGATATGTGCAATACGTTTTGGAGTGAAACAACATTAAGTTTTCACACAAAAACTCCACACGGCACCTTTAATTGTTGCAGATGAATAAAGGTGTCTGTATAATATCTACAAAGTCTCACAGTCTGTAGTGGTTCCTCGGTTAAACGGTAAATATTAAAATGAGGTTTGAAATGTTTTGCGAGCCGCAGGTCCTCAACAGGCTGTTAGCACATCGAAGCGGCAGATTCCCAAGACTCTCCGGTCGGGCAATTAGCGTCCCAGGAGTGGTGGAGGCAGAGGCATGTCCTCGGAGTGAGGAGAGCCCAGGTGAGCCTCCTCCTCGTGATCACTGGCATGTTAGAATCAGTTTAATTGGGCTCTGTTTGATTTTCACCGACGACAGCCACGGCGCCCCTCCACCACCTCCGAACACTCGCACACACCAGCAGACAGAAAAATACTCTCCTCCTCCTCCTCCTCCTCCTCCTCCTCAAACTTAATGGCAGAGCGGTGACTCGTCAGAGTTGACAGTGACCTCGCTGTCGGAGGGAGGCGAACGGCTCAGAAACTCCTTTGAAGTGTCAGCGACTCCCCTTTGGTCTGCTTCTTTAAAGAGCCTCGTTTTTGTCTTTCTGGACGAGCAGCTTCAAAACAGATTGACACCTGCAGGCCTCAGAGCTGCTGCCTCACTCGCCTTTAAACACCACAAGGTGCTGATGCCTTCACTGACATTATTACTTTCTCTCAACAGAAGAGAAACATTTTTACATACAGTTGCACAACACAGGAGTGATTTAAACTGCATATCAGCTCGGGTTTTATTCTCTGATTGTTTTTTCCAGTTTTCTTCAAGAAATGTTAAACCTGCAGACTCAAACCCTCCTGCAGTTCAATCGGAGGCTCTCACATTTAAACGAGTCCTGTTTCTGTCCCAACATCACACTGAGTTAATATTGTTAGCAGCTAAATAAATATAAAGCATAAAGTCTAATCGAACCGAGACAGGGCATCAGATCGCTTCCCCAGTGTCCAAAAAGTTCCCCGCAGCAAAAGTTCCCAAAAGTCACCATTATTAAAGAGACGTCTGTAAAACTTGACAGGACACCTCAAACTGCAAACAAGGTCGATTATGACTCTTTAATTATGAACTTTTAATTCCATTAAGTTTTTATATTTGTAAAACCTCACAGTCGGAAAAACAATTTAAAAACCTGTGACATCAACACAATGTAAAGTCTGTGAGCTAAACGAGTACTTGTGGTCGACTCAGAAACTCAGAATTTAAAAAAACGTTTTTGACTTATGCACTATGCATGCATACACATTGAACTGAATAGTGCCAAAGTCACGCCCCTTCTGGTGGACCACCACTGGACCTTACCTCAGAAAAAATATTAACTAATATCACGAGACAAATGATTTTTTTAAACCATTTTGAATTGTGCCACAAAATACACATATGATGTTTGTCAATTTAAAAGATAATTTTTAAGTCAAAACAGCTGCAGTTTGTTTTAACTGTTGAAGCATCAGACTGTTCAGAAATGTACACATGTATGTATGACATCACGGCTTTCTACCTCCAAAAGCTAACATTAGCAGCTGAAGCTACGATGCCTGTATGTTCTTGTACCAAGATGTAGTCACACAGTTCTTTCTCTTTATGCCTGATAAAAGGACCAGGAATCGCTGATAAAACTCCTCAGATAAGAAAACGTTACAAGGGACAGCGTGATTGTTGTTGATGACGTATATTGTGTGAGACGGGAGATGTAGTTCACTAGGTGGATTCACACAATACTTAAAGGATAACTTCGGTATTTTTCAAGCTGGGCCCTATTTCCCCATGTGTATGTGTGTGTATGATTGATAGCTATAACTCATTTTAAAATTGGTTAAGTATTGAGGGATGCGGATGCAGCCGGCAGCCGTGAAACGAGTTATAAAGGTAGATATCGGGGCAAATTCGTCTGTAAAAGTTTGTGCATCAAACGTGCTTTTTTTCACCACAGTCCAGCTCACATCACCAGTGTAATCTCTGTCAACAACATGCAAAGCGTCTCTCTTACCGTTCACTCTGTGAAAGACATCTCACAGGACTTTGCTTGTTGAAGAATGTCTTCATTGCAGAGAGTAGGACAGCTGTTTTCTTGAGGTGTGTTTGGTGAAGTGTTTCGGGATTGGATGTCTTCTCTTCTTGGGGTGGCAGGAGTCATCTTGAGAAAAGTGTGCACTGCAGACCCGATGGTCTGCCAGGCGCAGTGTCTGGACAGGAGCGTTAGCATCCAGTTGTAGCACAATTAGCCACAACTTCACCATGTTGCTGTCCGACAAAGTCAGCCTGTGAAAGCTATACAGGGTGTTGCACGACATCCTGTTCTTGCACTTCGGCGAAGCAAAAACACGAACCATTGTTTTCAATAGTTGCAGTAAAACTTTCAACTGAACTCCGGGACAGCTAACTCCGCTCTGACCGGCTCTCAGCGTGACTCCTGTTTTCTTCCGGCAACAAACAAAGATCCCGCGAGACGTCGTCACACACAGCAAGCAGTAAGTGAAGCATGCTGTTGACAGAGATTACACTGGTGATCTGAGCCGGTCTGTGGTGAAAAAAAGCACGTTTAATGCACAAACTTTTACGGACGAATTGCCCCGATATCTACCGTTATAACTTGTTTCGCGGCTGCCGGCTGCATCCGCCTGCATCCGCCTCCCTCAATACTGCACCAATTTTAAAATGAGTTATAGCTATCAATCATACACACGCATACACATGGGGAAATAGGGCCCATGTGCTTAGTTTAAAGTTATCCTTTAAACTAAGCTATGACATACCTACCACAAACTGGGACTTTCATGACTTGTAAAATTATCTTTTAAATGGACAAACAACATCTGTGTAATTTGTGGCACAGTTCAAATGGGATCAAAAAACACACTAACTCCTGCTAGTGGTGTGAGTGCAGTTTTACACACCTGTGGTTCACCCACACAGGTGTTTTCCCTTGTTTGACTAATCAAACCTCTCAGGTCCTTGTGAAGACCGCTGTGTTTCGAAACACGATTGATGTATGTAGTGTGTTCCAACTGCATAATGTTGATTTTATGTACAAAAGAAACGTCCAAAGAACAAGCAAGAACTTCTGAGTATGGCGAGAGGCCTTTTCTGCAGAAAGCCTTTTTAACACGAGGTTAATGTTGTGAAACTGTTGCAGTTTGGTTTAGGCACAAAAACGACTTGGTTAGATTTTGGATAAGATAAGTTTGGGGTTACAAGAATGCGTTAGATGATGTACATCAACATTACTGAAATGATGTCACACGCCACACTTAAAGTTATGTACCTTAAAACTTTTAAATAACGTTTTGGTTTTTACGAGGGATATGAACCCCGGCATCCTGGGTGAAATTCCTGTGTTTGTCTGAGCCGTCCATCCGCCCCGTATCCTCCAGACGCAGACTTCTCCGTCTTTACATGACAAAATCATGATATTGAACAATTTTGGAATAAGAACAGGCTGAATATATGATTGTTTTATAAGAGTCTCTCTTTGATTTATTCTCAGTTCTGGTATAAAAGCCTCACCTGAATGTTTTCGCCAGTTTGACTTGAATTTCTCGACTTTTTGGTCGTTACAGGAGTCATCTGTCTTTGTAAAGTCTTGTTTTAATTACAGTATTTGAGTTTATACAACACTGATGGAAAGATACACAGTGCTGAGCAAACTTTTCACATTTACATATTAAGATTTTCATATTATTATTATTATGTATTAAAAGCACCACAGCAACAAAGTGCAGAGCTCCAGAGATGTAAATTACTTTTTAAGTACATCACATACTTTGACTTGAACTTTTTAAATCCGTCCAATGACCATCCAATTTATGGTCATTATTATTTCCATGGCTGCCCTGCCGCTAATTGGAGCGGTTTGTTTCCATAAAGTGATGATAAAAAGAGCTGCAGGGGTGGCGGGGTGCTACCAACTCATCGATGCGTCATGCTCTCTGGACATTTTTCCATTTAAAGAGGCCAATTAGGCCTGCAGACCTCCCCGCTCATCACATGCCGATCAGGTCGAGGGCACAAACAAACACACCCAGGACCCTATTATCCTCCTGCACTCTCCAAAGGCAGTCAAGCAATTTCTTTTCTTAAAGTGATACTCCACCCAAAATCTGTCTATTGAGTGTCAAACACTCAAACCCTGCAGACTTGAAAGGTGGCTGTGAAGGACTCGTTAACGGAAACTATGCAGATCACAGTTTTCACTGTGGAAAAGTATCAAGATGTCTGTAGAAACTTCTGAAAGCACTCCTGCTCTCTGCAGATTGTTTATAAAAGTTTTATTCTCATAAAAGTACATCCTCTTATGTGCAGACTCCTCTTTCTTTTTCATTGGACAGAACAGCTCTGTTCTAGCTCATTCATTGGCTGACCTGACAAACTTTCTTCCATCTCATTCTTTGATCTGAATTTCTTTCCTTCGCTCTTAGAAATAAGAGTTCCAAAAGGGTTCCTCATGAAGGGCTGGGGTTCTATCCAGAACCACTGGCTTCTGAAGAACCCCTTTTTTTGAAGAAGGTGCTTGTTGAGAGTATTCCATTAAGAACCCTTTTCATCAAAAGAACCCTTTTCAGAAGAAAGAATTCTTCAAGTATTGTTGAAAAAAA
>JAJHUR010137059.1:0-18842 GCA_027495735.1 Lutjanus campechanus | reverse complement strand
AAGAGGAGGAGGAGGAGGAGGAGGAGGAGGCGGAGGAGGAAGAGGAGGAGAAGGAAGAGGAGGAGGAGGAGGAGGAGGAGGAGGAGGAGGAGGACAGATTGTTTCCACCTCCTGAATGAAGGCTAATTTACACACAAATGAGCCAATAAAAAGTCATTTCATCTTGGTTGCCATGGCGCCCAGAAAGCCCTTTGTATAGTGATGGACAACATTTCATCCAAAGGGACTGTGTCTGTTCTGGGTCTGTTGTGTGTCTGTTGTGTCTGTTCTGTGTCTGTTGTGTGTCTGTTCTGTCTGTTCTGTCTGTTGTGTGTCTGTTGTGTGTCTGTTCTCTGCGCAGTATAACATCATGTCATGTCAGTGAGTCATTTTTTAATTATGTGTCTTTATTGAAATAGTAAAAACACAACTGAACTAAAATAAAATATCATATTAAAATATTAATATCATGAAGAAGTGAACCCTGAACACCAGGTTGAAAACAAAAACACTCACCATTCGACCAAATGTTGATTATATATAAGTGTCTTTGCTGTAACATAATATTTCTATGACACATCAACTTTTTTAAATTCATTTTTATCTTTTTATTTTAAATTTTCACCAAATACCAACATTGCTTTGATATGTTTCTTCCAGAAAGTCTTTTAAACCTGAGCTTAATGTGAAACGTGTCAGTTTGGTTCTTAAAGTAATCGTGACTTTTTTACAGGACATGAACCTCCTTCCAGCCCGCGGCGTCTCAGACAGCCACTGATGGGTAACTTGTACGTTTGTATGAGACACTGAGATGATTGACAGAATAGTACAGTTTGGGAAAGAGAACACGTGGAACAGAGGACCCTGACTGGAACAGAACCAGTAACACAGTAAACCTCTCATCTACAAAGACTCACTGAAACATAAAGGTTGATATGATGTTGTTACAAAGTCTCCAAACTAACTGAAAATAACCACAACTTTAATCTGTCAGGATCTGAATGAGCACCAGAGTGAAAACCAGAACTCATCACCACTCAGCCATAACAGGAAGCTTTCAGTTTGTTATTAATACATCAATGTTCTAATGACTTCATAAAGTTTTCAAAGAATTTTATCTTCTTCTCTGATCTCCAAATGTAATTATTTTCCCTGTGAGAGCTGACGTAGATCAGAAAGTTCTGGGAGTTCTGTTAGTTCAGAAGAAAGTTTGGTAACAAAAAGGTTGTGGATTCAAACTTTTCTACTGTCTTCTCCCAGATAAATAAAATCTTTTGTCCAGAGCTGGACTTGAACCCAGACCACCTGAGTTAAAAGTAGGATCTGTGACCTCCAGACTATCTGAGAAAACAGGACAAGAAGATCTTGTTTTACACTCAAGAAGCTCAACAACAAAAAGTTATTTAATAAAATCTATGGTTCTGTAACTGACCCATATAAAGTGAAAAGTCAGAAAGTTTATTTCTCTCCAGACTGATGAAGGTGAATTTTCTGCAGATTCTTCCTCAGTCTGATCTTCTTTCTCTCTCTGGTTCTTTGTGTTCCTCAGCGCTGAAGATGGTCCAGTGGGAAGGACGCCGGCCGCTGACGTGGAGACGTGGGTTCAAACCCGGGACAGGACGACCTGAGGTATGTGACACAGGAGTGAGTGTGTGGTGTGTGTGTGTGTGAAGGTAAAACAACAACAACAACAAAAAACTTCAAACAAACAAAACTTTAAAACCAAATAAAAGCGTGAAAACCGTCCGACGTCCGTTGCGTACATTTCTCGTCGTGAATTTCCGCCGTTCTTCGATTTCCACCGATTTCAACTGAACTGACCTTCAAGGGAACCAAGAACAGGTACGTCCAGGTGGGTCGAGCTCGCTGGCTTGAAAAAGCCAGCCAGTGAGACATGATTTTTTCTCTACATCATCTAAATAATATCAGTTTTTCAGTTTATACTTTTAAAAGCACAACTTTCTGACCATGATCATCTGTGAACACACTGATCTCAGAGGGAACGAAGACCAGTTAACTCGGTCACATCAGTAGTTCTCAAACTGAGGAGGCGTTGAGCCTCTGCAGGGGGGACGTGGACGACCGGGGAAAAATATGGACTGAAACAAAGTTAAATGAATATGAATATTCTTAAGATTTGTAATAAATAGTTCAAATGTGTGTGTTTTTACAGTGTAGATATGATCTGCTCTTTTTAAAGGTTTGGACTCTTTGATGTGATGCTGAGCTGCCAGTCAAACGTCTCCTCTGTCCTTTAACTGTCTCATATCAGATGTTATTTTGCTCCAGTGTGGAAACTTTTTTATCTTCAGGACTCCTGAGTTTCCTGAGTGGATGAAGGCAGCAGACTGACAGACGGACTCGTCTCTCTGCGTCCACTCGTCTGACATTTACACATTCATACATCAGTTTATCTCCAGACAGAGTCCACTGTGGACGATTTAAAGCTCGGACGAGCTCTGAAATCAGATGAGAGGAACTGAAATGTCACACAGTGATGTGAAATACAAACATCAGCTGAGAAACTGAATCTCAGTTTAAAGTTTATGTTTTCTATGTACATTCTTCATGTTAGAACCAAGACTGAGAACCACGTGGTACTGAACTGTGGAGGTAGACCAGTAGACCGCTAACAGTTCTTTAGTGGCAGACCTGAAAAATGTCTCTGTGATGTGTTGGAGCCACGGTCCCCCAACACGATGTAAACCCACAACACCACCTCCACCTCCACCTCCACCTCCAGCTCTGTTGTCTTCAGTTACCATGGTTACAGAATACAGGCCAGGGATAACTTTTCAGAAACACGATGTTACTTAATGGAATTGTAATTCTACTTTTTCTATTTGAGTTTACTTTTTTACTTATCTTATCTTAGAGTATCTTCAAATGCTTCATATCCCTAAAAAATACAAAAATCAGAAATGTTTACTTATAAAATCTTGAAAAATTCTGAATGTAGAAACAGAACAGAACAGAACTAAATATTTCTCAACACAAGTTATTGTAATTATGTTCATTTTTTAGTTTTTGAGATTTGCTCATGTTTTTGAGTGCTAAAGTATTCTCATAATTTCATCTGTAATAGAAATATTCCCACAGTGCCTATATTGGTCTTTTTGTTCACTGTGATGTCATTTCTTACATTATTTAAAATGTACAATATCACAAAAATCTGTACAACCTGAAGTCCAAACTTCTGACTCCTGTTCTGCTCCTGTTCTGCTCCTCTGTTCTGCTCCTCTGTTCTGCTCCTGTTCTGCTCCTCTGTTCTGCTCCTGTTCTGCTCCTCTGTTCTGCTCCTGTTCTGCTCCTCTGTTCTGCTCCTGTTCTGCTCCTGTTCTGCTCCTCGTTCTGCTCCTGTTCTGCTCCTCTGTTCTGCTCCTGTTCTGCTCCTGTTCTGCTCCTCTGTTCTGCTCCTGTTCTGCTCCTCTGTTCTGCTCCTCTGTTCTGCTCCTCTGTTCTGCTCCTGTTCTGCTCCTGTGTTCTGCTCCTGTTCTGCTCCTGTTCTGCTCCTCTGTTCTGCTCCTGTTCTGCTCCTGTTCTGCTCCTGTTCTGCTCCTCTGTTCTCCACCCTGTGTCATCACCACACTGTCAAACTCAGTTTGAGTTTTAGAAACAAAAAGAAAGCTGTAAATATAACATTAATATTAACCATTATTCACTTTCACTTGGAAAATATTACAATATTAACCATTATTCACTTTCACTTGAATGAATTCAAAGATTCACATTTATCTAAAAAAGAAAAGTCAGATCTGTAGTTTGTAAAACCTTTTCAAAACTTTGAGTTTGGTTAAAAAGTCAGATATTTATTGCAGTTAGTTGCCTTGAAATTTAGATTTTTCTCACCTTTTCTGCATCTTTTGTACTGCAAATAATAAGACATACTGACATCATCATGAATCCACAATGTGATGATGTAAAAGACAAAACTGTTGTGGCTGTAATGGTTTTTATTTTAGATCAGTTTAAACAGGATCATGATCTCCTGCAGCCAATGAATGAAAAGATAAACCAGGAGAGGTCAGTAATCTGTGAGCAGCTGAACTCTCAGCTGGCGTCAGGCCGTCTGTCAGCTGTCAGAACAAACCTCAAAAGTCACAAATCTGCAGGATTTTCTGAACCGGCTGCCTCCAGTTTTTACTCCACCTGCAGCCGATCAGCAACACAATCACATCTTAATCAAAATACTGCCAAGTTTTCATGAAAATCTTGTTTCTCTTCTTCCTGCTCAGTGTTTCCCGTCACTCTCTCCGTCTCTGAGGACTCCTTCTCTCTCTGCAGGTGACTGATGGAGTCACTTCTTCTTCTTCCTCTCTGCTCTCTGATCTCTGTCTGAGTCCCTGCAGACCTCCTGCTTCCTCTCCTTCTTCACCTCACTGTCTGACATCAGACGATGAAGATGATGAAGGTGATGAAGACGTCTCAGCGTTCGCTTCCTTCCTGCTGTCGGAGTCTTGCTGAGATGATAACTTCATACAGATGTGTTCTACATGTGGAGCAGGTGTACGGAGCGACACACTGAGGTTTGGAAACATGAAATTCTTCTTGTTATTAACCCTTTATTAACTCTGAAAGACAGTTTATTATAAACTCACATAGAAAATATGAGTTTTACAGACGTTGGGGTCTGTGAGGGATAAAATCAAACTGTGACCAGAACATTTTGTGTAAAAAAAAAAAAAAAAAAAGCAAAAACATTGAAGTGTGTCCAAACGTTTGACAGCTACTGTATGAACGTATACATGCACAATTTATATTTGACAGCATTAATCCCAAGACAGAGAACAAGACATGTCTGTTCTGAACCCACCAACCACCATATCTCATGAATTACTTTTATTGTTTTGGTTTATTATTTTGTTCAGTATTAAGTTGACATATGTTCACAATAACAACTGTAATGTTTTAGTAGATTCATTTGTGGGTATCTTGAATAAAGGTTCCAGTGCCGGCGACTGATGTTAATACAGATAATCAAATAATCAATAATAATCAATCAATCTTTACGCAACTTTGAGCCAAAAGTCTTTTGTCCACATTTTGAAGTATCACATTAGAAAAGTTTTTAAAAACATTTCCTCAGTTTGGCTCTTATCTTCTCTTGAAGTTAGGAGGTGCTTGTTCCCTCTGGGAGAGAAAAATGAGATGCCATGACATTAAAGAGGTAATAAACAAACAAACATTCATTCACATTTTCTTTTGCCAATTTGGTTTAATTTTGAGAAACATTTGAATAGAAACAATTCTACAGACAAATAAATGAAAGTGTAAAAACACTGATGTGTTTATACTCAGACAACATCAGTGACATCACAAGTTTTCTCTTCTAATGACTCCACTCTTTTATAGATTCATTAATCATTCTGCACATGATGATGAAGTTAATAAAGAGACAAACTGATTTTCTACATGATAAGAAAAGAAAACTGAAGTTCAGATGTCACTCATGTTGACTCCCGTCAGTTAAACAAAGACTCAGAGACGTCCTGGTCCAGCAGATCAGCTGCTGCACTGTGAATTATTAATGTTTCTATAATTGATCCCTGCAGGTCGGCTGTTTACAGCCTGCAGACAAACACCACAGATCTGATTCATTAATAATGAATCTGAACGAAGGAGCTGAAGCAGCAAAATTATTCACATTCACGCTTCAGAGGAAGCTGCAGGTTTGTTATCAGTCTTATTTTTAAGGTTTCTTTTCCTGATTTTCTTCACATTTCCATCAGTTTAATGGCCTGAACATGACTGCTCACAGTGATTTGGCCTCTCAAAGGAAGCCCCGTCTGACATGCAACAATTCAGTAACTCACCTACTTTTTTGTGGTTTGAGGTGTGATGATAATTGCATTACTGCAATAGCATCATCACAACATGTTGTTTGTGTCGGGTCATTTTGTTTCACTGCACAATGTGTCTGATGTCAGCAAAGTCAGAAAAGCAACCTTTGATTGCTCAACAGAGGAGGCATTACAGGCTTTCCAGTGGACGGATAATGACACGCGAACAACAACAACAGCTGTTTTCAACGTGAAAAAATGGATAAAAATTCATATATAAAGATATTCATAGATGAATTTATCATGATTTGTTTTACAAAGTCTCTAAAAAGATGCTGCAGTTTAAGGCTGGATTAGAAAACTTCTGGAAGGGAGACGATCTTTATGGAGCTGATGTTATTGTTGGCTTTTCCTGCTCAGCTCACTTCAGGGACTTTTCTTGGTGTTGAGAAGCTGCTGTGTTTATTATCTGATGCACCTGAACTGTACATTTACTGACACACTGACATGTGCTGTCCATGGTGCTGACAGAGCTGCTAGTAGTTTTCATACTTTTCATTCCCAAGCAAAATACGGCACAGCTGTATTGGTTTTGTTGTTATTTTGATTTAATGTTTAAAGCTGTTTTTATGTCAGCTGATACACATGAAACATTCAGTGCAGAATAGTAGTTGAAGTCTCAGGCAGAGAAATATAAGTGAGGAGAAACATGGGGGAGAAATGATTGGATGGTTTAAAGCATCAAGGGAAGACACACAATGTACAGACACATTCGATTAAATAACATTTTAAAATTATCAATAGCATTTATTGGTCCGTAGAGTGTCGTAGAGTTGGAGATGTGACACCACTTACACATGATAGATCTTCTATAGTCTAAGATGAGTACTGTGACCACTGCTTTGTGTATTAGGATCACTGCTGGTCTCATGGTGCAGAACTGAACTTATCATCTACATGAACACATGGGATCTTTATACAACTGTGACCTGACACACTGATGAGTTGCACCTTTTCTTATAATCTGAGGTGTTAGTTCATCTACATAATAAGATGTGCAATATGATATATCATGTGTCACTCATGTATATATGTACATTTTATTGGTTTTGCATGTCTGTTTTTTCTGCTGATGAAAATAGAAACAAAATTACAGAAACAGAAAAAAGATAAATTATTTCTACATTGAGCTGTGTATGATGCTGAAAACATAGTCTGAAAATATAAAATTACAGATACAAACCAACCTGAATCCTCTTTTATCAGTCGAACCAAACATCATCATTAAACAGGCAGAAGGCCAAATAAATAAAGTCATTACTGAGAACAATCAGCTGCTGTTTGTCTCAGTTAGAGACACGAAAACACATGAAAGAGAAAAAAAAGACATCATCACACCCACACACCCACACACACACACACCCACACACCCACACACACACACACACAGGTTGTTGGCGGGTTGCCAGGTTTGCTCTAATATTCACTTTGTTTCTCAGTGGTTTAATTTCCAGATAATTAACAGTAAACTCATCAGTATTCATGAGCTGCAGGGTTTTAACTAACTCCACCCCCTTAATTATTATTTATTTAAGTTTTATTGATTTTTTTAAAGGCTTTGACAGCAAGTCTTTACATCATTAATGAGACATAAATGCATCATAGGACAAAACCATTAAGTAGTAATAAAAATAATAATATATGAAAATAGTGTAACAATAACAGACAAGAGAGTCTTGATCATAAATAAAATGTAAACTGCTTATAAATGAAACAAATGTCCAACTTTGTCTCCTGATATGAAGGATATAATAAACTAAAACACAACATTCTGCCCAAGAAGTACATTTACTGTAATACTTAAAGAGCATTTCTTATACTTTTTTACTTCTACTTGAGTGAAATCTTGACTTTAAATGTAACAGAGTATTTTTTTACAAAGCACTATTGCTACTTTTACTTGAGTAAACTGTATGAGTACTTCTTCTTCCAGCTGCTGAGTGTTCTGTCCTGAACTGGAGTCTCTGCTGGTCATAAACCAGCAGGAGGAACCACACCGAGATTTCAGGCAGGTTTTATGGAGTCCACATGGACCAGCATGTCTCCTGTGGGACGTTAAGTTTAAAGAGGTGAAACAGTGGTGGTCTGCAGATTTTTAACGTCTCTCTGGTGGTTTTTAACTTCTAGTCCAGAGGTAATGAAGTGATGAATTCTCCTGCCTGTTTCAGTTAACAGTGTGTTACAGACTGATTGACAGACAAGAGAGCATCATGGCTGAGAGTCCCTCAACACTGACACAGACTTTCTCTGTCTTTGATTCAGCATTGTGACATATAGTAATGTGATATGTCATGAATATACATATTTAATGACAAGTGGTGCTCAAACTAGAAGCACTCAGGCTCCTGTGAGGCTGTTTAGATTCGTCTTTGAACTGAACTACAGGAGGAAGAAGTGCTGCTTCTGCTGCAGATGCACTTTTATCCTCACAAAGTTTCAGCTGCAGCGACAGATAACAGGAAGGATTGTGTTGAGTAAGACTTTATTTGAACGGGTTTGCATAAGAATCACATGACACCTGTCATGAACATGAAGGAGTCTTGATATTGTTTCAGATGTCTTTGTTAAGACATCTTGACATTACCCAAGACAACATTACCTGTCATAAACATATTGTCATGGTTTGAGTTTTCTTAGTCACTTCCTGTTTTATTTTGTAGTTTTGAGCTTCCCTTGTGTGTCTTTGTTGGTTTTACTTCCTGTCTTTGTTCTTTTCCCGCTCTTTTCTGATTATTGATTTGGTTCACCTGTTGTTGTCCACCCACCTGTGTCTGATTACTTTCCTGTCTATTTAGTCCCTGTGTGTCTCTTTGTCTTTGTCAGTTCGTGTGTTGTACTTGGTGTTGAGTTCCTGTGTCTCCCCAGTGTTGCTTCCAGTGTGTTTTGGATTTATACCCCTTTTTGGATTTCTTGGTTTTTGCTTGGTTTAGTTTTGTCTTTTTGGATCCCTTTGCTCAAGTAAGCCTGTGTTTGAGTTTCCTTTTGTTTTATAATTAAATCTCCTTTTGAACTCTGCCACCTGCTTTTTGGTCTGCATTTTGGGTCCACCATTTGGATTTCTAGTGACTTTACACCACACATAACACATATCACAGCAATGAGAGAAAGAAATACATTTGAAAAAATTCTCCCCAAAAATCATAATCCAGTTACTGAAGATAATTCATGGACCTTTTCAACAGTTTGATGTAAGAACTACTTCCTTTCTATTAGAATTCTATTAGAAAGAAAGTAGTTCTGGGAGATTCTAAAGTAGTTCCTGTACATTATACTGCAGAAAGAAGGTAGTTCCTATAAAAACTGATCACAACAAGGTCTGTGGGTTATTCTGAGTAACCAGGTCATGTTTTCTAAAAAAGAGGAAAGAGAATTTGCTGTTGAATTTTGCAAATGTATATAGATAAATGGACAGATGTCTGGGGTATGGGTACATATAGATGGAGAAATGGGGAATGCACCAACAGAATACACACAAGAAAACTCACAGTATGAGGGTACAATTACATGGCATGATTTAACAGTGCAAAGAGGAATACAGTGTATTGCACAAGATAATTGCATGTTAGAGATGCAAAAGGGAGCAAGAGTATTCTAATTAATATATTTATAATATGCATATGTAATATTTATTGCTTTGCATCTCCTCTGCTGCACACACAGTCTGTTTAAAGACCTCCAGGTTGTCCACCCAACGTCATGGCCATTAGCAAGGCCTTCAGTAGGTGTAATTCCTCTGTGAGAGTTCGCTTGTCATATTTATTGTTTCATCATTCCAGATGCTACCTAATGCATACATGAATTACAGAACTGGATAACTGTGCAGAATTGATTGCACACATGTTGTAAGTACACACATGGTGTGTAGCAGTATTTTAAGAAGGAAAAATATTAATAATATTACTTGTAAATGGATAAATTGCACAGAAATGATATAGATTTGGATTCCACCAGACACAAACAGGGCTACATCATAACAGGCAGGTGTTGAACAGTCCACTGCATAGAAGATAGTAGATGATACCACAGTGTCATAAAATGTTCTTATCAGTGTCTCACACACTCCAAAGAACCTCAGTCTCCTCAGCAGGTGGAGACAACTTTGGCCCTTCTTGCACAGGACATCTGTCTTGGTAGTCCAGTCCAATTTATTGTTGAGGTGAACATCCAGGAATCTGTATTCTCCCATGAACGCAATGTCCAAATCCTGGATGTTCACCGGTGCAGTCTGGGTCACCCTCCCGCAGACGTCTGTCACCAACTCTTTTGTCTTTGTCTTCCTGGCAGTGATGTGAAGATTACGTTCACAGCGCTCAGTGTTGTGACAGTGTGACAGTGTTGCAGCTGTAGATGTGATAGAAGATATTACTTGTGCTGGTGATGTTGTTTTGTATTTCATGTTGAGTATTTTCATACTGTCCCTTCTCTAGCAGCCTGTAGCCCTTTTATGCACCCAACCCCCCATAATGATCTACGTCAACCTCAGTACATCCCCTAAAAATCACATATGTCAAAGACCATTTAAAATGTGTTTTTCATCTGAGTCCTGATGTCCTGTCCTCTTTTCAACACAAAGAGAAGCACATATGGAAGATTATAATTTTACAAAGAATAATATGGTGTCATCACATAAAACGATCTGAGCCCGACCCATACTGCATTATTAGAGCAGATGCTGATACAGATATTTGGGAATTTAAAAAAAAAAAATCTTTATTTATATACAGTTGATGACATGAGTGCACTGAAACACTTTCACTGGTATTTTTTAATAATTACAAATAATTCTAAATAAAATTTAAAACAGACAAACAGAACTGTTTGAATTAAGAAAAAGGATATTATGACCACGTAGCATAGTACATTATAAGATGCCATAGAGTATTGTCATGTAATTGTATAATTATTTATAGAAACTGGGGACATTTCATAAAATACGCTCAAATACCATTGATGTGTTTTCACTTGTCGATTGTACTGATTAGACTGTCGTAAATAACAGACTGTTGGTGTCATTCAACCAGATGACAGAGACTGCAGCCGCCACTGATGGAGGAATTTGTGATTAAAAAATATCTAAAAAATCTGTTTGTGAGCTCCCACAGCTGAAGAGATGTTTGAAATAACTGTGACTCACCTGTCACCTGTGTAATCATTCTAGCATCTTGTTCATCTCATCCTCAGTATCTGTAACTGATATTCATAGTATTAATAGGAATACATTTCACATTTTAATTTTTCTGACATGAAACACTCACCCCCAACTCTCCTGTCCAGAATTTCACCCATTCTCATTTACTCACCCAGTCACACGTCCTTTAATGTCATTTGCTCTGTAACTTTGATCACCCTCAGAAAACAAAATGAGTGATTCAGTTGATGTTTCTATAAATGTTTCTCTCCCTTGTGTTGTGTTTACAGTCTGAACATGTAGTTTATTAATCTGAGGAGACGACATGTTCGACATCCCAGCGACGTGTTTGTCTTTGTGTTGATATTAATGAAATGAAGCGACCGTCAAGCTGTAATGATGAGTAGAATTTGTGTCACTAATGGACTTTAATGGAGTCCCTCATCATCCATTAGTGCTGCACTCCCACACGTTTAACACAACACACAGCTCATTAACATCGACCCTCCTCTGGGTCCTAACGAGCTCTCATTAATGTTGTCATTTCACATGTCAGTGCTGAAACCACTTTGTGTCCATGATGTTACATACAGGTGAACTTTGACCAATGAGAGCAAAGTGAATGTTTATAACTCACCATAAATCTGTATATCTGTGATCATATGTTGGTGTTCAGCTTCAGTGGAGCTCATCAACAAACATCAGGTGGAGCAAAAAATGTTATTTTAAGACTAAAGACATGAAACATGAAATTTTCACTTTTAAATAGAATCTTTTTTGAGACAGCATTGCCATGGAGTTATTATACAGATGTGTGAAGAGTCAAATTTAGGGTGCAATACTTTAAAAAAGAGGCGGGGCCTAATGAACCCCATAGCAGTGTTTTAATTGGTCACATGACTCTCTGGAGGTCACGTTGAATCACTTTATTGTGGCCTTCCTGACTTGATTCAGCTCCATCATCTCTCTCCACAAAATGGTATGAAAATATCATTTTCTCTCATTTAACAATCTGAAAAAAATGGATTCACATTAAAAGATGAGTGGAGTTTAATTTTATTTGTTTAATGATCTTTAATTGATAATTAATCGATGGAAAACTGTTAAAATGTAAATGTTGCTTTGAGGTAACACTGTAACATTATGGATTCCCACCATGACATTTTTGGTGCTGTAACACAACAACATCCCGTCAGACAGACACACACCAGGAAACTGAAGACATGTTTAAATGTAACACAAATATTCAAATACTGAAATGTGACTCACTGTTTTGTTTTGAGGGTTTTGAAGGTTTGGTTTGATAGACTATTGCTGAAGTTCACTGAAATATGGCGACACTCTTAAACACATTCATTCCTACAGGCTGTTCCACAACGGTGCAACGTTCCCTCAAGCAATGTCAAGACAAACAATCTCATTAAAAGATTTCATTTTTAATCTTTTTTCAATTTCAAAAGTCATACATTTTAAACTGGTGAGGCAGAGAGAGAATATTTTCCATTACTATTCCATTACTACTACTAAATATTCAAATTAACAATAATTTTTGTCATTCGTTGCCATTATGATACAGAGTTGCTTGAACATAACGCATCCTATCCTAACTTTACCCTAAACACCTAGCATCATACCACAGTGGATTTAAGATCAATACACATACAAAACATATACAAACACATATTTTACATTTTATTTCATTCATATAAATCCAAAAACAACAACTAGTGCACTCAGAGAGCACAGATCTCCACCATATAAAATGAAAAGTGGATCTGAATCTGCCCCGTGATTCAAAATTTGATGGGTTCTGTTGTGAGTGATGCAAAAGACGTTGTCATCCAGACTTTCTCAGATCAATCTGGATACAATCAATGGATACAATCACAATAATATATGTGAACAATAAATATATAAACTGACAGTTAACTCAATGAATACTGCAAAAACTGTATGAGCTTTGGTCCTTTATTGTTTTATTTCTCTGCAGAAGAAGTTGTGTCACGTTTTCTTCCTGCAGAAATAATCTGTTAAGCCGTCCTGCAGGTCACCTCCTCCTCACAGCTGCCATGTTTCATTAAGAAAATGAAACCTGATTTGATTCAATAATTGAATGAGTCTCTTCTGTGTTATTAAACCGCTCAGCAGCAGCTTCGCCACACAAGTCCAAATAATTTCACATTTGTTTTCTTCTCTGTGAACTCCTCCAGCTCACTCTTAATAACATGAACAAAAAATTTATCAATAAAATCAGGTTTTCAACCTCAGAGGATTAAACTCAACCATTTTGTTTATCTCATCTCACAGTAGAAGCTGAATTGTCAAATAAAGGACATCCAGGTGATGAAGACTTTGAGATACAGATCACCAAACCTGATTCTTTGAGAAATTAATGAGTGAGTCTTTAAAATTCCCATATATTCATTTATAAATAGAGATACATTCTTAAAATAATTGCATAATGCTCAAACATTGAATTTAGCTTTAGAATCGAAATGAAGAAAAACAAATGTCTGAAGAAATGAAATAAAGGTATACTCAGGAGTCAGGGGTTAAGTATCATCCACACCAAGAACCATAAGTATAAAAAATATAGTTCTAAAATCATTCTAACTTGAGTTAGAATGACTTTAGAGCTAATTTTTATAGTTCTTGGTGTGGACGGCTCTTTACAATATATTCAAGAATATTCTTATCCAACATTATTTTTATTTCCATCAGGAGGGCTGCAGCTTTCTCTGATGTCAAGATGTCTTCAGTCATATTTCTGGTAAGTTGTGGTGTTTATAATATGTATTTTTTAAGATAGATTCTTATCATTTGACTGTTTTTACCTAATAAAAAGTAAAGAAATATAACCAAACTGTGACAAATATAATGATGCATGACAAAAATTTACAGAAAATATACCTGAATAGGTTTATTTTAATTTATTGCTAACACAGTTCTTTGTTCGTTTTACATATTCGATTTTGCTCCTTTAATTGATTTGTCATGTCAGATACATTTCCTTGCTGTGATGAATCATGTTTGACTTGCTGCTGTTTGTTGTCTGTAGATCAGCTGACGAGCTGCCCGAACTCTTTTATTTTTATTCACTCAGATGAACCGCTGACATCAGATGGCTGTTAATATTCATGAAATAAGTAATGGAGTTTTGTTCAGCAGCAGTGATAATGACCTGTCAGCTGTTTCTAACCTCCAGTCTGCTGAGTACAGCGGAGGAGAGGACTCACTGTGACCTGAGGGGTCATCAAATGTCTGTCAGAAACGTTTAGATGACATCAGTTTAATACAGGTGGATGTTTACAGAGCAAAGAGGGTCAGTTTGAATGAGTTAGTTTGTGTTTCGGTCTGAAGGTGAAAAAAATGAAATGTTTGAACCAGACCTTGATGACATGGAGACAGTGTAGAATATTTCTCCACTGCTGAGTGATTTATTTTTCTGCCTTTTCTGCAGTAACCCCAAAGATCTCAAAATAAAAACTGTCAATTCAACAAAATACAAGAGGTTACTCGGTAGTTCAGATCTCTGCAATGCCACCACAACTGCTATATGTAACCAATGAATATTTGCAAAGTTTTAAATAAAGAGATTTTGTATACTTTAGTCTCACTTTTCTTTAAGATGGAGAGAATAGTATAATGGTTTTGCAACTGAGCATCCTGGGCTCATCTAAGTGTATAAACTTTATAAGGAAACAATAAATGGATTGATAAGTTCCAACTTCAAACAGTGAACAGTTTGTTCACTTATATAGAATATATTGTTATTTATTTTAAATATTTCACGTTATAACAATATAATCAAAAGATATATACAGCTCTTGAAAAAATTAAGAGACCACTGCAATTTTTTCTGAAATCAGCATCTCTACATGTATGACAGCCATTCCATTCCAGTGTCTGTTGAATTCCAACACAAGCGCACCTCATTCTACTTAATGAGGTACCGATTAGGTGATCACCTGAATCAAATCTTATTTAATGAGGAAAAGTATAAAAACCACTGCTGTGGTCATCACTATCCTCTTGCAATAGGACCAGCTGGATGCCAAAAACAGTGCTAGTAGTATCTCAAAAGTAATTGGAATTAAAAAAAACAACAACTACTGACTAGCCAAAAAATTTTAAAAGAAAAGTTTTGAGTGAGGAAAAGAAGGGCTCAGTTCTGGCTTTACTGGCAGAGGGACACAGTGAGTGTCAGGTTGCTTCCATCCTTAAAATTTCTAAGACGGCAGTTCATAAGAACAAGGTCAAGCAGCAGACACTGGGGACAACAGAGCTACAGACCAGCAGGGGGCGAAAATGATTCTCCACTGGCCAGGATGACTGTCAACTCATTCGAATGTCACTCAGAAACCATAGGATGACATCAAGTGACCTACAAAAAGAATAGCAAATGGCTTAGAAACAGGATCCTAGAAGCAGGGCTCAAGGCATGTAAAGCTAGAAAAAAGCCCTTCATCAATGAGAAGCAAAGAAGAGTCAGGTTTGCAAAAGTTGCTTCCTTCTGCTCTGACAATGTTCCCCAACTCCAAGGATTGGTTTTTCCTGCAGGACAATGAGCCATGCCACACAGCTGGTCAATCAAGGTGTGGATGAAGGACCACCAGATCAAGACCCTGTCATGGCCAGCCCAATCTCCAGACCTGAACTCCACTGAAAACCTCTGGAATGTGATCAAGAGTAAGATGGATGGTCACAAGTCATCAAACGTAGCTGAGCTGCTTGAATTTTTGCACCAGGAGTGGCATAAAGTCACCCAACGGCAATGTGAAAGACTGGTGGAGAGCATGCCAAGACGTATGAAAGCTGTGATTAAAAATCAGGGTTATTCCACCAAATATTGATTTCTGAACTCTTCCTAAGTTAAAATATTAGTATTCTGTTATTTAAAAATGAAAATGAACTTGTTTTCTGTGCATTATTTGAGGTCAAAAACATGCATCTTATTTGTCATTTTGACCATTTGTCATTTTATGCAAATAAATGCTCTAAATGACAATATTTTTATTTGAAATTTGGGAGAAATTATGTCAGTAGTTTATAGAATAAAACAAAAATGTTCATTTTACTCAAACATATACCCATAAATAGTAAAATCAGTGAAACTTTTAATTTAGCAGTGGGCTCTTAATTTTGTGTGTGTGTGTTTGTCAGGAAAAAGAGTTAATAAGAAGGTTTTTCTTTGGAGTAAATTGATTGCACAATTCTCCATGGGTCTATACACATAAGTGTTCAACAACAAACAGGCCTAAATGATTTATTTATTTTGGTGTAATGAGATGTTTTAAGTCACCAGTAATCTTAATAATAATATAATCTTAATCATCTATCTTAAAAAATGAACAGAGGAAAACAGACCTGTAATATTTCAAAAGTCCCAACAGAAATCTACTCATCATACCTTTATTGGAGAGATCAGTTTGTAGACTGAGAGGAAACTGAAAAGTTAACTGTAGATACCAAAAGAAAAGTTGAAAAATTACTAAATAAAGTCAAATGCCAGATTTGCCAAATGATTTAAGTCACATTAAAACTCAGAAAACAGACTTTTATTTCTATATTTATTTATTTGTTACACACATATGACTAAAATGTCACTGTGAAAAGAAATCTGACATTTGTGAGAAGAAAAAACTGATTTAAATCACTTTTAAACATGGAGTTTTTTTTCAGAAACTCCATCTTTACTCATTGATTTAAAGGGAAATACCAATATCAAACACCAGACTGATTTCATCTGCTATTTAAAACAATAAAATCTCACAGTTTTAAGTGTACAACATACTGTGCTTTAGCTTAATTAGTATATTTCACTATATTTTATCAATAAAGCCAGTAACAAAAGTTTTGCCAAAAAAATGTAATTGCAATGATACAGTTACCAGCATATTGTGACTTTGTCTGTGTATTTTTTTTTAAAGTCATTTTTTGGCCATTTGTGCCTTTATTTGATAGTGACAGCTGAAGAGTAGAGAGGAAACGGGGCAGAGAGAGAGGGGATGACACGCAGCAAAGGGCCGAAGGCGGGAGTCGAACCAGCGGCTGCTGCAGAGGATTACAGCCTCCATACATGGGTCAGACGCTCTACCCACTGAGCTAAACATCCGCCCTGTCTGTGTATTTTTCAGACTCAAATACTCTGCATGAAGTGCAGTGTGATCTTCAGAAATGCCTCTTTGTTGGTCCTCCTCTGATCTTCATCCACACCTCTTCATCCTCCCTCTGACTCTTTCAGCATTCTGGGTAATCAGGATTCTCTGAATCTTCTTCTGCTCGTTCTTCACAAAGGTGACAATGTTATCCTCCAGCAGCTGAAAAAGAATAAAAATGTAAACATTAAATCGTAAAACTGGGTCCAGCATGGCAGTGGCACAAAAAGTGGGTATGCACTATGCCAAAGCAAGATTAAATCGAAAGCAACTGGACTTGTTCAAAAAGCCTTTTCTGAAGACGTTTCACCTCTTATCCAAGAAGCTTCATCAGTTCATGCCTGTCAGACTAGTCAGAGCTAGTCTAACCAAATGGTGGGAAACCCAGGTATTTAACCTCTATGGATGTGTTCAAATTCATTAGTGCTCTACTCAGTTTTGACGACAGTCGTTAGGGGTCGTTAGTCCTGAGAGTCACCCGAAACCAAATGTGAGTGGCGGTCATTAGAGCCACATGAATGTGAACTACTGTTGTTATTGGAGGTCAAGTTGTTGTTGAATCTCCTGGGCAAAGATGAAATGACAGCATTGTAAATAGGAGAGAGGTTATGTCTGAGACCTAGGTCTGAAGTAAATAGGAGAGAGGTTATGTCTGAGGTCTCAGGACTAATGACCCCTAACGACTGTCGTCAAAACTGAGTAGAGCACTAATGAATTTGAACACATCCATAGAGGTTAAATACCTGGGTTTCCCACCATTTGGTATAGTCTGACAGGCATGAACTGATGAAGCTTCTTGGATAAGAGGTGAAACGTCTTCAGAAAAGGCTTTTTGAACAAGTCCAGTTGCTTTCGATTTAATCTTGCTTTGGCTTACAATGACCTGGACGAATGAGAACATTCACGGACGGTATGCACTATGTGCGGTGCATAGGGGCGCCGCACTAGAGGGGGCGCCAAAGTGATGGGGGGGAAATTATTTTGAGTCAGCATTTTCTGTATTTAACAGCTGTTTGTGCATGTGTAAATGATATGATCAATAACAGAGGCGCGTCACTGATTAGGCACCCCTCCGCTCCTTCACCTCCCCTCCTCTCGCCCCCCGCCCACACAAACACACACACATATATAGGCACTCCAGTGCGCGCCCCCTCGAGCACGCGCTGGAGCACGAGTGTTTTCATTTGAATACTATTGTCATCTGATGACAGGGAGCTAAAGATGGAGAGGCAGAAAAGAAAGCTTTCAGGGGCACAAAACAGAAGAGGGAGAAGTAGAAAGATTTTGTAGGAATGAAAAAAAGCTTTTCAAAGTGGTTGAAAGACAGCAGGTAAGTTATGTCAGTGTATAAAGAGGAGGCTTGTAAATATTCAGCTTAGCTGAAGCTACTACTAGTAAAACAACAGGTTACTGTTATCTTGCAACTGTGTACTGATCAGTATTTCTAATATAACAGATCATGACAAGAAAAATAAAGGAATTTGTTTGTGGTTATTTTGTTGTTTTGTCGAGTCTCGCGAGATTGACGCCATGTTTACATCCTACCGGCTACATGCTACAGCTGATATTTCAGCTAAAAACATGGCATAAATGGCGTCTTTTGCGGTTAATTTTTAATGTTGCGGCCCGCAGACACTTGGATTACACCACACAAGCAGGATGGAGACATTTTGTGTTTGTTTTGTGTGCTTTTTTAAACGTTTTATCCGTGGTCACCGATCTCTGCCATTGTACTGG
>JAJHUR010137058.1:0-13574 GCA_027495735.1 Lutjanus campechanus | reverse complement strand
GGCTTTAAAGAAATATATTTAAACTATGTATCAGTCAAATTGTGATCCCTTGTTTGCCCTCTGTGTGTATGTGCGTATGTAAGTGTATGTGTGTACACATTCCCATGTATGACAAATGGTGTCATTTAGTAATAATAGCATCTGTGTAGATTTATATGTGTGGATATTTATCTGTGCATGGGTGTATTTAGATTAATCTCTGTGTGTGTGCTTCTTTGCAGGACTGTTTAACAGACACACTGTGTATGTGTTTATATATGTATATGTGTGTGTACGCACTAACGGGGGACTTTGGCGTCATTTCACATTCACCAACAGGGGACATTGTTTTAAGTCCCCTGTTGGTCATGCTTTAAATAAAATCATGTCTAAAACCCTCTGGTTCTGGATTTTTTTTAAACTTTTGTCAAGTGGGGACTCTGAAAAAAAAGATAGATTGTAAAGACTGACTGAAGTCCCCTCTTTGCTTGAATGAAACGACACAGGTCCACTGTTGAATACTGTGTAGTGATATTCATACTCCTTCCTGGATGTGAATAAGGTGTCTAGCTTTTGTGAACTAAAACTTGAAGTGAAAATGAATGATTTATGTAAAGTTCAAGTTCAGGGAAGTAAGTTCAAGTACGTTCAAGTGGACCACAAGCATCATGATGTCCAAATATTAACCTGAAAATTAACTAAGTCAATTAACTTGTGTTTGTGTTATGGAAATGTGTGTGTGTGTGTGTGTGTGTGTCGTGCGTGCGTGCGTGCGTGCGTGCGTGCGTGCGTGTATGCCTTTTTATGGCCATGCCATAATCCTGGTAGTCAGGCAGTTCCTGGCTCAGTGGCACCACACAGTTGATGAACTGACTTGACCTCCGAGTCCACCGCAACCGTATTATAAACTATCTATCTACAAAGCAACTCTCAGCTATCTACCAGATTAGATGCTTTATTCTGCTGAGAGCTGGACACTTGGAACAATAAAAAGATAAAAAATGTTATGCAGCTCTTCCCACACTTGCCAGGACAGCTTTAATGAAGTGCAGGGAAGCGAACACTTTCAGACTGAGCTGGAAGCCACAACTGGTCATAATGTTCATGTGACAAGTTGATCATCAACTGAGGACAAACTTTGACCTTATTGCAGCTTTAATAGTTTAAAGACAACCAGCAAAGATAATTCAACAAGTGTCTTATCATATTAAATAAAGATCTTAAAGCTCACTTTAAGAAAATGACTCCAGAGATTAAATTTAAAACATGCAATTATGTATGTTTTGAACTTAAGATGATCATTTATATTTTTTAAAAAAACACACTCCACACTCAGAAAATACAAATGTTGGGGTGTTTCTAAAACTCAAAGATTCAAGATTCACAAAAGTAAATCATCTCATGAGAAGATTATAAGTCAGCAACACTTTATTTATGTATTTCCAAACTGAAGAGTTTGAGTTTCATTCAAAACTCAAAAATCTAGTGAAGGCAGCTGCCTTGAAATTACGACTTTTCTTAATTTTTTTGCAGTGTTCCAAATTCATCACATTTGAAGTTTAACAAAGAACGGAAAGTCAAGGCTCTGCTGTTAGAACAGTATTACACTTTCTGAAGAGCACATTATGACTTGCACAACAATAACTTGGTCCCACCTCTGCATAAGCAAACAGCAAACATGCCATATGACTAAAACTACAGTAGAAGCTAAAGGGTCTCAATAGTTCGAGCTGTAAAATTTTGTAGGGTTTGTCACTGAACCCTTTGACATTACACCTCACCTTATTTATTGCTAATTTAAAGACACTGATGAATGGAGCTCAAATAGAACACTTTGTCATATCCTAGATACATTTGCCAGCACCATAAAAAAACAACTTGCTTCTGTTTGGTATGTAATATAATAAATCAGAGCTTATAGATGTTCACATTTATAGTGCAGGTCATTATTTGTCCAGTGCAGAAGTTCTTCAACTGCCAAGTACAACAAGTACAACAATCTGTCTCAGTAACATTTAAGTGTAAATATTGTATTGTAGTTTCCCATGACTTTACATACAACTTAAAAGGATACTCCACTTTACATGATAACCCACTCAGTATGTACTCACCACTATGCTGGTGTGATGATAAGTGAAGATCTTCAGTTCACAAAACAATCCTGGAGTTTTAGGAGAAACAGGGTAGCAGCATCATCCAGTACAATGGCAGTGAACGGTGACCACGGATAAAACGTTAAAAATAGCACACAAAACAAACACAAAATGTCTCCATCCATACATGCTACAGTTGACATTTCGGCTAAAAACATGGTGTAAATGGCGTCTTTTGCAGTTAAATTTTAATGTACACTTTAACACTTGGATTACACCACACAAGCAGGATGGAGACATTTTGTGTTTGTTTTGTGTTGTTTTTTTAACGTTTTATCCGTGGTCACCATTCACTGCCATTGTACTGGATGAGGCTGCTACCCTGTTTCTCCTAAAACTCCAGGATTGTTTTGTGAACTGAAGACCTTCACCCATCATCACACCAGCATAGTGGTGAGTACATACTGAGTGGGTTATCATGTAAGGTGGAGTATCCTTTTAACTGGTAGTGTGACGTACGTTTAACATTCATCATTTTTTTCCCCAAGACATAATATGCTGTAGGACAGACTTTTTGGCTCAAAATTAGCATCTGAATGATTGGTTTCATTACTTGTCTTAAATTTTTATTTTAGAGCATTGTGTATCAAGAGATTAACACTAGGTTGCACCAAGAAAGATTAATTTAATGTAAGATTAGTTCTAAGATTAATTGAGCAAAAACAGGACTTAAAATAAGTAAATCCAAATTTAAAATTAAGCAGAGCTCTGTTGCACAACAGTTTCATCAATATGGTGATGCTTGCTTGCCCAAATTCAAATAATTAAATACTAATTTGAGTGCTGTTGGGAGCAAGGAAGAATAAAAGACAGGGGGAAACCTGCCTGATATTTCTTAACAAAACACTGCACTGTTCACTAGCTAGCTAAAAAAGATAACAAAACGTTAAATTGTTTGCTAGCAAGCTAAAAAGTTCAAATGTTATATTGTTTGCTATTGTTTAATGTTATTAATGTGTATTGCTGTGTAATGTTAGTGTAAATTTAATGTTATTTGTTTAGCTAGCTAAAAAGTCAGTTAGCCTAGTTAGCCTCATGATGGTTCAGCAGAGAAGCTAAGCTAATTTATCTTCCATTGACAAAAACTGTCAGACTGATTACAGATCAACTGGAGTGAAATAAAGAGGAGATGCCTCATAAAACTCAGTTGAGTCTGTCTGAACTTGAGAAAATTCACAATTTTGCTCAATCCATTTAAAAAAGGTAGCTATTTCAGAAATTAAACCTCCAAAAATGTAAGATTAAAATTAATTCTGTATCACATTTTAAAGTTGTGGTGCAACAGCATTAAATTCAATCTAGGTTTAGGGTAGAACTAAACTAGGGTTTCAAGAGAGCTTTAAAGTTCAGTCAGTTTTAATGATTTGTGCAACATACTGTAATTTAAAGTTAAACCATCATTTAAAGCTACAGTTGGTAATGTTGGAGAGCTAGCAAGATTTGAAAGTGGCACTCTAAGCTCCATCACCTCCTCCCCCTCCCGTCAGTGCTCCGTCCAAAACCACGCCCCACGTCGAGTAAAAACGCTCAATGCTCCGTGCAGAAAGCACAGATCCTATAAGTTAGATAAGCAGTATGTACCGACCACCGGCTTACACCGACAGAGAAGCTAATGTTAGCATTGGGCTAATGCGAGCTACAAAAGCAGCTAAGTTGGCAAACGTTACATATTTCATGAAAATAACAAATCCCCCTGAAGCAAAACAAATAATTACCTGTCCAACAGAAAGACAGAAACCACTGCATCACTTTTCAGGCCCTTCAGATGCCTCAGTTGTCTCCACCGCTCAAAGGCTGCACCGATGTTGACTCTGGTTTGTCCTCTAGCTTTATCCAGAGCATTTTTCGTCGCAGCCTTTTCTGCCTCCGGCTTTCTTTTCTTTCCCTGTTTAGCAGGACGAGCCGTTACAAGTAACGCTGGAAGTGGTATTTTTGGCTGCAGTTTCTCTGCTATAGTACTCTTATGAACTTATTCTCTTGCTAACTTGGTATTTCTGATGAGGAGTGTGCTGAATATTTCCGGCAACAGTGAAAGGTGATGAGTGTGCATGGGGAGGAGGGAGGGACAGAGGGGGGCGGGAGCAGCAGGAGACATGAAGGCATCTGATTGGTTCCTTTCCATTCGGACCGAATGGCAGGAATTGGTCAGAGTTTTTACAGGCCTGCAGCTGACACAGAGGTCTGATTCTTTTCGTTCCTTTTTCTGTATACATAATGTATTGACTACTCTCAGGTTTCTGAACAGGATTACCAACTATAGCTTTAATCAGGTTTAAAGATGAATCTTTGGTTGAGGAATCCAGTTTAAGTGTTAACACACTGATTTTTGCCCCTGGCCAAACAAAATAAGGGCCTTTTTGGTCATAGACTGAACCAGCTCAGATGTTTGTAAGAGGAAACAGTCTTTAAAGTAGACCAGTCAACACAGTGGGGGCTCAGCTAAAAATAGGATCCATTACATTAGCTCATCACAAGTGCAGTGACTGGGCTGGGCTGGCAGGCTGACTCATTCAGGTCAGTAATGAGACACGACTCGCTGGGCCTCGAATCAAATGCACACTCAGCAAAGCAAAGTGAAGTTGTAAGGATGCAGCTCTACCTACAGATTGCTCTCTTATTAGTCTTCATCCTGACGCTTCTAAACACGACAGGTTGATTCTTCAGCTCCACTCGTTGAGGTTTAACTCCACCACAGAGATTAATTATGCCTCCGGAGCGGCTCTGCCTCAGAGGGAAGTTTGCATAACTAAAACTCCATCCTGCACACTCTAAGTAAATATCACCCGCAGACGCTCTCACACTGTTATGTTCAAGACATTCCAGGACTTTTGCTATGATGAAACGGTGTAATTTATCTCATCGTTACAGACACCCTAAACCTTCTTTTGTCTATTTAAACTCCATTTGTCAATTACCTACTTTTTCAAGAATTACAACAACATCCAGAGAGCTTGCGTCAGTTTGTTGCATCGAGCTCTCTGTTTTACAAGGAGGTGAAAAGATCAAGAACAATACTGACCAAATGAGGAAGAGTGTTACCAGAGGAGGAAAAAAAGTTTTCGTGTCTTATTCAAAACACTCTAGCTGCATCAGATTACAGACTAATACTGGAACAGCTCACCTAAATTATTTAAAAAAGGAGGGAAAAAGAAATATGTTTTCACATCATAAAATCATGCTCATCATTTTTACAGGAAGAAAAATATTAGGCTTCTGGTGGTGAAAAGGTGCAGTTAATCCAAATTTACAGTTAATTAGAATATTTTTTTAAATATATTTTCTAATAGAATTCCGCCATGCAAATTGTTTGGATTTTTTGTCCCAAATAGAAATTGCTGCTCCAGTCAAATCAAGAAAAATCAAGAAAAAAGATCATATATATTGCATACAAAACATGGACCAAAAGTATTACATCAATTATTTAGTATTAAATTATATTTGGTGTTTTTTGCTTTTTACTATTTATAATTATTTATTGATTAATTATTTATTTTATCTTAGATTTTAATATTTTATTTTATACCATAAGCTGCTACAAGGGACTTTCGTTGTATTTTTATGTACAATGACAATAAAGCATCTTCTACTCTATTCTATTCTATAATAATAGAATAGAATAGAATAGAATAGAATAGAATAGAATTTCCACCGTGTTGCTGGTATCTATCATGTCTAGCTTCGTGTTCTTGCTAAGCACTTTACACATTGTGTTTTATTGCTATTTTCTTGTTTAATTATGCACAGCATGCTTTGGCAATTCTGTACTTTATCATGGTCATGCCAATAAAGCCTCTTTGAACTAAACTGAATTGAATTAATTAGTGGTAGTGTTCTGCAACAGTAGCTAATGGTAGAGTTTGCCAACAGTAGCTAACGGCAGTGTTAGACAACAGTCACTAAGTGTAGTGTTAGCTAACTTGTTTAATCCACCTTTGATTTCTCTACAGATGTTACCAAACCCTTTGACTCTTAACTTTTGTCTATTGTTTTTCTTTTCTTTTTTGCATGTTTCAGTGTAATAGCCTATATGTTTCAGTATGTTTGAATGAGAAAAAAGCTATTTAAGTTGTTTAGCTTGAAAAGATGCTTGAAGCTCGAAAGAAAGCTTGAAAGAAAAATGGAAAAAAGTTGATTAGGGATGCTGGATTGAGCATTTGGGATCCTAACATGAGAAAAGATAAGATGAAGTAAGATAAAGTATGAAGCTTTAAGTTAGCTGGGATTTGCTTCTCTAATACCAAATTGGGAAAAATCCTCTTAACTTTCCCACCTGTAGTAGGCTAGCTAACTTACTTACTAGCTAAGGGTAGTGTTTGCTAACAGTAGCTAACAGTAGTGTTCACTAATATTTGCTAATGGTAGTGTCTGCTAACTGTAGTCTTTGCTGACTTGTTTAATCTGTATGGCTGCTCTTTTATTGCTTTTACACTATGAATGCCACCTTTGCTCTCTTTCTTCTATCTCCACAGTTAGTGTTGCTAAGTTCTGCCACCACACAGGAAAAAAGGGGAATTATTTACTCTGCTATATTTATATTAACATAGCCAGGGCTCTCAAGTTTTGAATGCAGGCAAGAGTGACCTAACTGGGATTTCACCAATAAAGGAAAAAAAGGTCAAAACAGGGCAAGACAGAGACAAATTAAACTTAATTAAATTAATAATAAAACAAATAAAAGTCTATCTTTAAAGACAGCATATTGTGGTGGCCCCATAAATTTTAGATTTAACCTGTCTAATATGCGCACTTAATGGGAAACACATTAGAAGACAAACATGCAGAGGGACGGGTTGACCTACAAAGCAAAACATGGAATTTCTGTTATTTTCCGGCAATAATATCCTATTTTTATGCTAATGTCCCATCTCTGACTTGACTTTTATACGCTGGGAGCTGAGCAAGATGACAGCTGGCAGATGTTGTTAGTGTCACTCACACTGAGAGCAGTGAGTAAGCAGGAAATGACATCTGTCTGTAGCTACACTTCTTCTCTGGGAGGGAAAACCTTGAAAACATCCTTGTACAACCTAATTCAAGCAGGATAAAAATGCACCACCAGCTCTGTATCTGCATGTCCAGCTAATGGTCGCTATGTAACAGGATGGGGAGGGATATTTTGAAAGACCTAAAGATAATATGCGGGTCTTTTAGTTTTTTGTTGTTGTTTAGTCCTACTTGTATATAAGGAAAGCTGAGGCCCCATAGATATTTATACATGTATGTCTGATAGATTCTGATAGTTGAATGGATCATTTTGCATGTGACGGCTCAAATGACTAAAGTATGTTAAGAAGCTGTGAAGTGTTGTCACGATACCAACATGTATCGATACCGGTACCAACATGTATTTAGATACTTTTCGATACTTTTCGATACTGTGCCCAATAAAAAGAGAACACAAAAAATGTCAGTTTGTTACTTCATAAAGTTTGTTACTTCATAAAGATCATGCATGTGTGCATTTACAGCTCTGGAAAAAAAAATTAAGGGACCACTTCAAATTTATCGTAAATCAGCATGTCTACATGTATGGCAAAAAGTTTAAAAATCACTGTGAGAATATAAATACAATATAATATAATAAAATAAAATAATATAAATAGGCTATTTAAACCAGAGAAAGTGGTAGCTAATTGCAATGCAGCTTTCATTTTTTTCCAGAGCTACTTTTGTGGAGAGTGAAGGGGGCTGGTGTTGCTTTTAGCACCGAATGTGGCTTTTTTTCATGGGTATATAAGTTATTACCTGTCGTTCTCTGAACTCCTTATGCAGGTCTGGGTTCTTGTCCTTCAAGTGTTTTGCCAAATTGGAAGTGTTTCCACCCTTGGCCAGACATGTTTTGTAACACTGTTCGGTGTTAATGGCTTCACCGTGCTCATTTGTTTTAAAGCTTTAGTATAGCATATAGCCCATGTAGCACTTCGCGCACCTGGTTTATCTACGAGTTGCGGTGTGGTGAAGGTTGCAGCAGCTGCCATTCTCTCCCTGCTCCTGTCTCTCTCTCTCTCTCTCTCTCTTTCTCTCCTTTATCTCTCTCTCTGTCGCCAGACTCCCACTCCGTTTGCTGCTCCACACTGCTCGCTCACTCGCTCGCCTGCTTGCTCTGGCTTGCTCACCTCGGCTCAAGTTACAATGCGGTGATGTCACGCGGCGACATTAAAAAAAAAAAAGTACCGGTCTCATCCAGGCGCAGTATAGTACCGTTTTAAATGCCTCAGTACCCCGGTACCAATTTAGTACCGGTATACCGAACAAGCCTACTGTGAAGATTCTGACAGTTTCAGTGAGAATCAGCTCATCAGTTTTGATCAATGAGCCGTGTGCAGGTGGTTATTGTGCAAATTTGTTGACAGTTGCACTGACTCTTTTGAACACATGAATGAAACGTGCAAATTGTTGTGAACAAAATACTACTTGTTCAGAGACTTTAATTTAATGTTTTGAAAAACGTAATTCTCATTGAGCTCATTGATGTTATGTCAATGTTAAGGTCACCATTATTATAAATTATATTTCTATTTGTCATGCATAATGGGATCTTCAAAAAATATTTGATCACAAAAAAACTATAGCTTGCAAGACTGCAAAAGGAGAAGAAGAAGGAAGAGGCAAGGTCTTCATTGTGAATAAAACTTCCAAAAAGTCACTTTCCTGGAGTTCTTTTCCAAATTATACAAATTGTGCTTGATTATAATTGATTGGCTTCTGTGGGATCCTGCAGTGTTACAAACTTCAATCAGTAAATGACCACAAATGAGGGCACATTCATCTTGTTTTGCCTGCTCATACTGTTGCATCTTCTGCACTTTGTAACCTTGTTTAGTAAGTTTGTTATTATTATTATTATAATTATAATTATAATAACTAAGGGGAGCCGGGAATCGAACCACCAACCCTCCGATTGGGAGACGACCCGCTCTACCACTGAGCCACAGCCGCCCCATTCAGCTCTGTCATGATACGATTCGATATGATGCAATACAAGAAAATGCAATGTGTGAATCTTTACATTTTGATTCTATTAATGCTACATTTGTAGAGTGATATTAGTTGCAAAAAGACATCCGGATATTTTTACTAAATATAGTAACAGTAGAGACAGAGAGAAGGAGACATTACAGTGGTGTTAACATCTTATGAATCTCATGTGTAAATGAGATACTGTAGCCTAAATGAGAATCTGAACTTGAAACTGTTTAAAATATTAGTATATTTGCAGTAAGATGATGTGCTGCTCTGCTTCATATGAAGAGTTCTGTGGTTCTGATCAGTGTGTTTGAACAGTGATGCTCCGTGTTACCTGCTCTCTCAGTCACATGACGTCTCTGTGGGTCAGACTCGTGTCTCTGTTCTCTGCTGTCAGACACGTTTTACATAAATGATTTGCAGCAGTGTTTCTCATCTTTCTTATAAAACACAAACTTATTCTACACCTGCGCGTTCTGAAAGTTTGGTGGTGCGACGCGGTACAATGTTTCTGTCGTTGTTTTCAGCGCGGTCTGTTTTGAGCAGATGAAGAGGAGACACAGGAGAAGGAGGAGGGAGCGCTTGTTTTGTGTGAGTGCAGCAGCAGGCGTTCAGTGAGAGCGGTGCAGGCAGAGGCAGGAGGAGAGAGAAAACGGAGGAAAGTTAAAACGGCACTTCATTGATGCCAAAAATTAAACATATGCGCGTCCTTATGAGATGTGTCGATACGGTAGAGCTGAATTGATTTTGTCCGATTCGATGTTCAGCTTTTTACCGATACAGGCCGTCCGAACTGATGCACTCATATCTAACACATTAAGGTCCGATGCATCGAATTTCGAGTGAATTGTTACACCCCTAATTATTATTATTATTATTATTATTATTATTATTATTATTATTATTATTATCATATCTGATTACGTAAGAAAAGTCAAATGAGACAATACATTTTGTTGTTGTTTTTTTAATTTGTCAGCTTCTTATTGTGTTTTTGTTATCCTACATTTTTTATAATGCGTGTCAGATAAAGCAGCACTCAGTCCTGTTTGTCTGGCGTCTTTTTCCAGACAAAATGTTTTACTGCCTCCGCATGCTCTGAAAACAAGTAAACAGTCATAAATCCAAGTACAGCTTCACGGAGTTCCTCACTAAGGGGAAATAAACTCTAATTTTAGGAAGGAATTGCTTCACAGGATTAAAAAAACAAAGACAGTCGTCTCCTTTTTAGTTTCTCACCAGTAATGAGTATAATTTCAAGAAAACAAAATAGATCTCTCCTTATTATTTACAACCAAACTGGCTCTCAGGTCACAGATATCCCACTAAATCCCACACTAAATCAGAAGACTAATTCACCAGATAGTTGCTAATATATTAGCAGACGACAGTTAGCTCTCCCAGGGAGCAGTGTGTGATGGGAACTATGTCCTCTTCAATCATTCCCTATTGGAGCACTGCTAAAAATAAGCCCTCCCACACAGCGCCTCAGTCTGGTTCACGTACAGCAGGATGCAGTTGGGACGCTGTCGGGGAACAACATGTGCTGGTTGGAGGAAAAATATTTACTACGAATAGAAGTGTGATGTCATACAGGAAACAGAATGGGGTCTACATTAATCTAGATTGTTAGTTCAACAGTTAAGAGCGAATGGAGGAGAATCTGAGCAACAGTCCAGACTTCTGTTTCAGTAGATTTTGATTGGCTGGTTGGGTTGGTGGATTGGTTGGTTGGTTGTTGTTTTTTTCATTTGGTTGGTTTATTCGTTTGATTGGTTGGTTTTATTTTCTCACTCTGAACAAACCACAAAACAGTTTGACATTTTTCAGGCACGTCAGTGTCTTCCCTTAAACAAGGTACATTTTTGTATCTATTTTCAATTCTAATTTTAATTCATCTATTACATATTGTTTCAAACAGTGTTGTCTTACAACAGAGAGCTTATTCATACCTGATATTAACATATAATTGTAAAGGTGCTTTATGTAAGAATTTTTGTTTGAAACATAAAATCAACCAGAATTATCAATGGAATGTGATAACATTACAGTATATAAAATATAAATATAAAATCAGGTATATTCAGGTAAAAAGCTGTGATAAAAAATGACTCTGACGTCTTATTTTGTCTTGACTCTGCTGTGATCTTAAGCTTTACATTGCCAGACTCTTTTTAATGCTGATGATCTTGGAATTTATGTTTATGCGACTGCTACAGTCCTTGTTAGTCTAGCTAAGTGAGAGTTCAAGCGAAGTACATAAAACTGAAGACATCTTGTTATTTCAGGCAGTGTGTTATTTCCAGGGAGTCAGGTCCTGAGGTCTTATTGGTGCCATCTCAGCCTGCTGTTATTGACTGCCGAGGCAGCCCTGCCAGGATAAACTGATGAGTTCTCACCAACTTCACAACCTAAGGTAAATAGTCGGGCAGTTTGCAGACGGGCGTCCGTTGACTGATGTTCAAGTGTCAGCTCCATGTTGTGCTCTTTTTCTGTTTGACTGTCTCCCTCCTTTCCAGGGTCCTGCAGAGCTGAGAGACGAGCTCTCCTCTGGCTAACTCACTCCTCGGACTGACTCGAACTTCTGTCAAATCCCCTTCTTTTCCATGTGAGAGCAGAGAGAGTTGTCTGTGGGTGGTGATGACTGTCCGCCCTCCTCTCAGATGGAGCGGAAATCCAGCGGGTGCAGCCAGGCAAATGGATGGTCCTTCCAGGCAAAGTGCATTGGTACTACACACAACTAGGACACCAGATTCTTTTCTCTTCCCTCCATCACATTTTCCTTTCAACTTTTAACCTTTCCCTTCCATCTGCCTACTTTTTCAGCCCTAATTCTACTTCTTTTTTGACTAAAGTTATCTGAAATGTTTTCCCCTTTTCTCTGTCTCAAAGCCTTCTTTCCCTCTACTCCCTCTACATGGCCTGTGGTGTGCATGACTACTAAAGCTGCGCTGAACAAGGGGACCAAAGAGATAGAAAGTAAAGAAGAGAGATTGAAAAAGAGCTTGATTAAAATTAACCTTTTGTTGATTAAATCTGTGACTCGCAACCATCTTTTGCTTGTGATGCCTTATTATTATATCACAGCAATATTCAACTTATAACCTTTGATTGCAGGTGCAGTTCATCTGAATAATTTTTAGAGGCCAAAAGAGGTTTAAGTAATCAGCACGAAAACAAGCAAATATCAAAAAAGTTAAAGCAGCCATATTATGCATATTTTCAGATTCATACTCACAGTTGTATGACTCCATTAACCAGTCAAGTTGCTGTTAACATCCATATCTGTTCTGAGTCATATAGTATACTGTATGTATTGCAGCGTTAGAAGGAATTTCATAAAAGTTACTGGGGAAAATTTTTGCAAAATGGAAGTTATCACGTTATTGATATGTATGATTCTGGTGAGTAAACACACTGTCTTCACTCAGAGACTACTTTTACAGAGGAGGGAAGAGGAATGATAGAGAGCTGATCATCAGATTGAAGCTGACCTTTGATATTTGGGATATAAAATATCACGTCACCATTTTATCCAATTAGATATTTGTATGAAATTTTGCCATAAAGTAGCAAATTAATTCTTGAGCTATGGACAAAAAAAACCCTGACCTTTGACATCCTAATTCTAATCAGTTTATCCCCAAGACCAAATGGATTTGTACCAAGTTTGAAAAAAGTCCCTCAAGACATTCTTCAGATACTATATTCACGAGAATGGGATGGACTTGAGGTCACAGTAATCTTGACCCTTGACTTTCAGTCACCAAAATCAAACCAATTCTTTCTTGAGTCCAAGTGGACATTTGTGACAAGTTTGAAGAAATTTCTTCAAGGTATTCTTGAGATATTGAGTTCACAAGAATGGGACATACATGCCCCACTAAAAACCCAGTCTGCTCTGATTGGTCAGCTCCCACATGCCCGAGCAGCTCAACAGCAGCTCACTGCTCTGCTGGTGTTTGCGACGACGACGACGACGACTACTCCACAGCCCCCACATTAATGTGTGTGCATTTTGCAACACATCATGTACTGAATGGCTGTTCCACCTTAAGACTCAGAGTAGTGTAATATTGAGGTATTAATTTTTTAGGCAGAAAGTGTAATTTCAGCACTAACAACATTATAATGAACACAATATTGACTGAACAAGCCGCACCTAGCTTGATCTTCGTTAGACTGCCAGGATGATTGATACAAGTTAATTACTTGTGATCTGTTGCTGTCTGACTGAACAACCTCATAGAAATGATATTTTACAATTCTTCATATTTTATTCTAACAAAATTCGTTAAAGCAAGTAATTCAGTGCTTTTAAAGTCATGATATTAAAGGTGTAGTTAGCGATGTGGGAGAAAACGAGTAGAGAGGTTGTTGATATTTGAAAGGTAAACGAATACAGACCCACCCCTCCCTTCATACTCCACCCCGAGCTCTACCCCCCACGTTCCTGGACGCGCGTTGTCATGGGAA